>JAMWFC010000091.1:0-123940 GCA_027475525.1 Macrolepiota albuminosa
TTGTGAGCGCTGCCACGAGCAGCAACTTGATCTTGGAAAGGAAGATTGCCTGGGTCTGATTACCTGTTTATTCCTACTACGGCATGCTTGTCGAGCATCGGACATAGGGCATGATACATGGACAAATGGACATCTGAGACGGTCCTGACATGCCTTAGAACAGTCGTTAGTAATCCATGAACGAGCCGAGCAAGGGTCGTCGGCATTTTACGGGCCAGAAGATGTCTCACCCCCATCCGAATCCTGATGTCGAAGTCGAACATCTGTTTAGACACATGTATCAATCGTACTTCCATTCTGTATTGACGTTCATCACATAGTTTGTATGAATCAACTCAGAAAGGTCAAGTTCGCTAGCAACTTCGCAAAAGCATGACGCCCCTCGTGTCTGTTGAATTGTATGTGTGGCAGATCAAACTCACCTTCTAATTACAAAGTCACAGAGAAGTCCATAAATCGGCTTCATTGAAGAGGTAAAGTGGCAGGCTGATACATTAAAATTGTGCACCGGAAATACCCAGATGATTGATATCGAGTCGCTTCGCATCTGAGAGCACTTGTAAAAATCCCTTTTCAGGAAGACTTGTCTTTGAGCCTGATGGGCCCGAGTAAATACGGGAATGCTGCTCATCAGTGATGAATCCGAGACGGTCAACGAAGACTTGAGGCATATCACTAGCTTCGATAGAACTAGTAAAACTAGTTAGGCTCGAGCCACGCGTCCGGAGTCCATTTATTTTGATCTACGATGATCCATTCTCGGCGAACACCCCGTCCACCAGAATTTAGCAACTGACAATATTGAAATTTACCGTTATTACACCTGTCGCTTTCCAAAACGGAAGTGATGCAAACGTTGTTGAACGTTCGTTGGTGAATTGGGAATATATGTTATTATTATCAGGAGAACAATCTCTGGGGGCGTCTATCTTATCTGATGGGATTGTGATTCAATCATCGTCTTGTCATGTTCAGCACCACCTACCAAACTTGTTTTTTTTTAGCTTTTCTTGAAGTTAACGAAACTTGATGACAGTAGCTAATCCTGGATATCCTTCCAATTTTCGATTTGAACGTCTCCTATTTGGCCGGGCGGTTCCATTATGTAATGTCATTGGCGCTTCGGTGACGACGATGTTCTTCTACCAGGTCCTATCAATTTTCCAATTGCCTTACAATTTTGCTACCCGTCTCAAGCTCTACTGCTCCTGCGAGTGACGTTGTCTTGATGGGTCATCTTGTTCAAGTCCTCCCACACTTCGGCCGGAACTCCGACCTCGATCCTCCTGCCAACGCCCACCGCTCCTCTGGGGTTCAACGTAGCGAAAGTACCACTCTCAATGACAATGGCTGCTCTCTTAGTCGTTATCTGTCTCACCTTCGGTACTGTCTTTGTCTGCTGGTTCCGTCTTCGAAAAAAAAACAAAAACGCTCGGTTACACCATGTCGCTGGGCTCCACGTTGACTTTTCTTTCTCTCTCTTCAGTCCGTTTACGCTCCTGCCAAGACTTTCTTCAGTTCAACTTCAACGAATTTAGGACACAGCTCCTTGATAGCATGCTATCCATTTCCAAGGTTTAACTCGATTCGACTCTCGATAGTCGTTGTAGATCCGGTCTTCTTTTTTTTTCCAAACAGTTCTTTCCAAGTTGCATTAGCTACCGCCGTCATGTTACACTGAATCATTGAGGCTGACCATTCGCGATCTCGCCTTGAGTCCTTTTCCTTTAGTATATACCTGGCCGGCCCCACTCTGCTTTGGACGTTCAAGATGGCTAACAATCCGGAACATTATTCTGAAAGTTTCTAATCTTGTATCTTGTCTGGATACGTTCTTTTGTGTGATTCCTGAAATTCCTGCCTTTTCAGCGGCTCTGGGTACTTAACATCGAGGATCCCTTCGTCTAGATGATGACCGTTTTCGATAGAGACTTCACTTCAATTCTCCTTACAGTGATTTCTGCCTTATGGCAGACATATCTTGTGATGCTATGCAACAATGACGCCTGTATACACTATCCGTCACGTTGCTTTGGCCTCGCAGGGGTGATGGTCTTCATGTTCAGCTCCGTCCCGCCAGTCAGTATCCTGATGAGCACCTTCGCACTGGTCCCCTCTCTTTTGTGTAGCTTCTTTCTGGCTCCGTAGCACTGACCCTCCATTCCTTCTACATTGCCATGATGCGACATCAGCAGATTGTCATTCGACGCCTAATCTTGTACAGAGATGGAACAATAGTCAGGTGCCAGCGTACCAGAGGAATAAAGGCATCCGATAATTTGTTCTGCCTCTGTGTGCTCATTTCTGGAACTGGTTCTATGTAGGAAGGAAGACGTACTGTCCGTTTTCATTACGATATCTGTACGAGGATTTTCTCCAAAAGATTGTGCAATTGACGTCTACTACGCCATACAGATTCATGCGACATGTGGTATTCTCTGTCTTGTCAGAAGAATTTTATGGGTATGCTTGATTCTTCCGACGTTCAATGCTCCACAACCTAGCCTCACGTTATGTCTGGTTTTATCTGCCTAGCTTCGCGCGGCGACTTACAGCTCATGCAAGACTTGCTGAGGTAGTGATTAACCCCTTCCTGTTTATCAATGGCGACATACAAGAGGAAATGGAACTTGAGGTCGACGTCAATTTCGCAGACGAATACTTCGTTCTTTCCCTGCTCTAATCCATACGTTTCGCAAACACGAGCACATGGCTCCCAGGGGGAATTGGTTAGTAAGTAATTCTAGTACCTGATTATTCGCACATGTGTTCTGGTGATTGAGGTCAATATCGTATGGGGAGGTGTAAGACGATGCTAAACTCCTAAAATGCTAAGTCTCTGTTCTCAGACGTGGCGTCCTTTTTCTCTGGCTCTCTTCCCATATGGGATGGACCTCTGCTCTTCCCTGGAATGTGGTCTTGAGTACTACGCTCTTCATTCAGGAATTTCTGCTCTCAACGGATTATTACATGCTGTCTACGCGTATATTGACACAGCGGAATCACGGGAGACTCGTGGCCGGAAACAGTACTGACTCTCAAATTTTATGGTAGACCAACAGCACCGCTGCAAACCCACCTGCACACCCATGAAAAAATCGACCTGAAAATATCTGCCAGTGTAAAATTATCAACATCTCAAAAGGTGTATGTAATGGTAATCTGTTATTTGAGGCATCTGCTGAGGATGCCTCGTCTAGTGCATGACAAGTTTAATACTCGTCTCTGGATCTACAAAGATGTATCGTCCCAGCTTTCACAGACGACGGGAAATAAATGAGCGATTCGCCAGAGTCGTTATTGTCCGTTTCCCATTCTCCTTGGCGAGAAAGTGGAAGAAATGCAGCCGAATAACTTGTTGCTAAGAGTTGTTTTCGCGACGATGAAATCTCCTGTTGCATTTAGTAATATTCGATTGTTTCTCTGCTTTTTGAGGGCCTCAGATGTGTATTTTCCATGCTGAGTATGTACTCATCTTGACATTCTTGCCGAGGCTTGCCACTTTAGTAGGTATGCGTATTACATAGGCCACAGGATCCTTGAACGCCATGATCATCTTATCAGATTCGATATAAGAACGTTGTTCGGTCCGGTAAGTCACTGAGAACCCTTGTTGAACCAATGACCCACGAGCATGAAGTACGAAAATGCATGCCAAGCTTCAGCATGGCTGACGAGAGGAGAACCTACTTGTATTGAAGTTCAATTCAAGATGCTCTCCTATAGTTTTCGATCGTGGTTATTATTAAACCTCACCTTCCTATTTATATATCATTGTACCCTGCCTCCATTTTCTTCGTTGTTCACCTCTTTGTCTGCAAACATGACATTGCTATTACTATACCACTTGGTATCATTCTTCCAATCGGATTTAGACGTCTCAATTCCGCCTCAGCTTCTCTTCTTCCTTACGACGACACTCTCGCAATGGACATGGACTCAGACCTTCATGAAGTCTTCCTATATTTCTAGCTGGCTCCTTCCAAAGACTGGTACTCCAACGTCTACCCTTGCACCGACACCCTCCATTCCCCTGGAAGTGGTAGAAGTACCACTATCATTGACACTCTTAACCCTCTTCGTCGTTCTTTTCATTATGTTAGCCACCATCATCCTCCGGTTATCCTCCAGTCGAAAATCTTGTCACACAGGCCTGCCTCTCGGCGCGGCCACATCGTCTGTGGAACTTGTCATAACCGATCCTCTGTCTCCTCTCTCCTCGCCTGATGCACACTGTCACTTAAAGCAGTTCCATTTAGATCAAAATATGCCTCACGATCAAGCCAACGTCTCTTCGACCACACTTCTACGTCCTGATTCTTGGTGTAGCCGTATTCTCCGGGCTTTTTCTGTCTTCGCGCAATCGATACATCGTATCGTTTCTACCTCTGTCATAGAGCTCCACCTAGCTTATGGAATAAAATTCATTCAACGTACCGTGCCAACCATTGAGGTTCGTGTCAATCAGCCGCACGTTGTTCGAGCTTACACCATTTTCCAGCCCATTCTAGGTTCTTTAGCAACAACTTCAATCATTCAATGTTCCTGGATATGGAGGCTGACTGCTTGCGACAGTATTTCTTGTGTTTTTTCTTGGATGAATCTAGAGCACTCGTTCCTGACATCTACGGAATCGGTTGTCAGCCATTTCTGGCGTCTAATAATGTCATTGATAGACTGGACACGAGGGCTACTAACGGGAATGATGCTCAAGACGTCCTCTTTGATCAGCTCATTATCGATCAAGGTTTCCGGTTTCACCTCTTTACTGTCCGTTTTCATTTGGACTCGCGTCGTGCCTATCGTCCCTCCCTTTTCAGCGATATTTTGGATTCTATCCAACGAAGCTTCCTTCAAATATATGATATCCGTTTTTCAAGGAGAATGCTCGTCTATACTTCTTTCTATCACAGTCCCTCTTTGGCGGACACTTTTTGTGCTTCTATTCAATCAAGACATCTTCGTCCGCTATCTGTTCCATTGCTTCTGCGCGCTCGCTGCGGCTTCTGTCACTTTGAACACTTCGGCATATGTCAACGCCCTATCTGGTTCTTATTGCCCCTCTTTTCGGATTCAACTTCTTGTGTTATTCTTGATAGCGTATCTGGTTGTGGACACCGCGGTATTCGACCGTTTTTTGTTGTGCAGGCAACAGATTATCACCCGCCGTCTGCAAGTACATCGAGATGGCAGATGTACCAGAGAGACTCGGGTTCACTTTAGGTACCGGCCGATCTCAGATGTTATACTTGTTCTTTTGGCCTTGGAAATAATTATGGACGTCGCACCAAGTCTTCTTGTACTAGAAGACCCCCTTCTCGGGTATCCCTTTATATTTGTATGTTATTATTTTCTCGCTTGATTACCCACTCCTAAAATAGCTTCTACACAGATTACTATCATAAGGTTGATCGTCTGCTGCATTAGATGTCATTTCTGGGCATGTATCAGCTACTATCCAACCGAACATTGTTACTCATTATTTTTGCTTTCTTCAGTCGCACTCGCCTAGCTTTCAAAGGCGTCTTGAGGTACATAACCAGTTAGCTGAAGTCGTTATAGACCCTTTCCCACTCTTTTTGGGCCGTCAAGTAGAACCGAACCACCAACCCGCGGCTAGACCGGTCTTTTCATACGTATATGATATCTCAAAGGCCTCCCGTGACTCTGTCGTCAAATTGTTCAAAGTGAATTTAAAGGTTGTTCAAGGCATTGGGTAGCTGTAAATAGACTGGCGGCATCGTGACTGTTGTATATACTGTGTGGTTCGGACATCCTATGGTAATTGTATTATGCTTGGTAAAACAAAGCCAAATTTCATCCATCTCTTTCTCTTCTTTCATCATGCCCGCCTTTTTGTACAAAGTCCCGCCAGCATTCTACGGCTTCTTGCTATTCAATATTCCTCTATTGATCTATCTACTGGGTCGGAAAAGCTTCCTCGTGAAACTAGCAAATCTGCACACGGTCGGCCACATTATCAAAAGACACATAACAGAATATGTTGCGTCGAGCCTGGAAAACGGCGCATCCGAACTTTCCAACAGTTTATATCGAAATATCAGCTTGTCTGACAGTGGTGATACCCCGCCGAGAGCCAGGTTCCCAACCTGTTCAGTTCAAATTTGGCCCTGGCCGGGGAAGTGCTATGCCGTTCCCCTTTCTCCGCCTGGATCGTTTCCGACCTGCGAAGCCCAAATATGGCCCCCGCCGAGGAAATTATCCGCCGAGCAGTGTCTTGACAGCAGGGGGCCTCGCCACGTCTTTGCACTCTGCATTTTCTTGACAATCTTGATATGTTCGTTAAGCGTAATCTTCTTCTGGAGATTTAAGTCGGTCAATCCGAGAACGATTCTGAAAGACATCGTCGACTGCATGGCTCAGCATCTGAGCAATTCTCTGAACAAAGCAGAGGCATCTGCTCACAATCTAAGTACTCCGCAAGATCTCACGGCGCAGGCCGGTAGTTCGCCATCTAACCCATCTCCTGATTCCAGCAATGGTTATGGTCAAGAGAATTCTAACACATCGAACCTCCTTGATCATGGAACTTCTAGTCTTGTGGACTTTGCGGCTTGCACTGCGCTTCTATTGCCTTCTGAGGAGTTACGACCGGGACTTTCACTCACTGGAGACTTGGCTCAAGAACAGCGTCCACAGGCAGCTATTGGATCACTTGTTACCTCGCCAAGACTACAAACTTCTGTAACAAGTTTACCAATGACAAATGGTCACCTGACTTCACCCACTCCCTCAAACGATGTGGAAGCCGATGGTGTAGAAGGTATCGAAGCCGTACCCTTCGGTATGAACGCGTCAAACTCTACTGATGGCACAAAGACGACGCGATTCGAAGAAGCTTCCTCAACGCCACACGTAGTTTGTTCTTCCTTTCCTGCGATCGATTGTTCAAGCTAGTTATTTACAGAGCTCGGAGTCCTGGTTTACACAATCTCTCCTTCCCGCTATACCTCTAGCTGATGAATCGTTTGGCGAGGTAGACTTGACTGAGGTCGGTGTATTAACTCGCTATATACCTGTTGAGGAGTCGACTTTTGCCTTGACTGTTGCCGACTTGGGAGCTAGCGCGGAAGCGGCCGTTTCGGAGCCGTCAATAAGGCGTATGGTGAGTGATGGATTGCTATAATCATTCCTTCGTGACCATTTTTCAGGTGCCGGAAGCGGCTCGAGCAACGGAACAACATCTGTTTACCTCTACCACGCTTGATTCGAGGTTTACGCTAGGTAATAATACCCTGACTGAATCAAGACCTCAAACGACAAGGGTTAGGCCCCGTTCAGCACCACACCGTTATCGGCCCGACGATCATTTCAACCGAAGGCGTAGCATGCGGCGTCACGCTCGTAATCCTCAGGTACAACTTGAAAGAGGTCATGCTTCGGATAGCCAAGTGAGTAGGGTCGTCAAGCATCTCATCATATCTCTATAACATGCTTATAGGCCTCACGACTGCGTACGCAGGCAGGGCATGTCCCCTTCCCCTTTTCCATCATCAACACCGGAAGCTCAGAGACTTCACATTCTACGATGGGGGTACAAATTTCGCGGTCGCGACTGTCTTCTGCGCCTGCAAACTCATCAGTGCGTCAACGCCCGGGATCAGTAAACTCACAGATTCTTAGTGTAGTCCCGACGGAAAGCGAAGTGAGCACAGAATCAATTATGCTTATTGAGATGTTCTCATGGCCCTTCTGTTCTAGGCTCCCGAGGTGTTCACATGGGTAGAGCATACTTCAATACCTGTCACCGTCACCGTCGTTGATACTGGAGAAGACACTTCGGAACAACCATTATCGCGCCATCAGATAGAGCTTCTCTCAACACCAGATGCACACTCCAAGGAAAACACGTCTGCCCTTCGTGGCGCACAGATTGTCTCTCGTCAATCAATCCAGCCACTACGTGATGCCATACGCCGCCACTTAGGATTGAGTGGTCCTCGTCGCGCATCAAGGCATACTGAGCCAAAGGTTGATGACGTTTTTTCTCAACGATGTCGCACACTTACAAGACATACAGGATATTGGGACTGAGAACACGCCTTGTATGCAACTTGCGGTCAGGGCTCCGACCCCTTCGCAATTACTAGCAAATGGCGTGGATCATAGTTGTCAGACAAGTTCCTCTGGTTTCTCATTTGGTAGTCGTGGTGACGTTGAGGCACCTGAGGTTGGAAATGTCAGAGGCGAAGCCTCTAATTCATCAGTGACAGAAATTAAAATGTCGAGTTCAATCCTTCGAGCTGTCGACACCAATTTAAACGCGAGTGCCAAGCTTGTCCATATAACCTGCAGGCTCATCGTTTCACAGACGAGTTCAAATCCTCCAGTGTCCCTTCGGATATCTCCTGTTTCTGTTTTAGATAACACAGGATTCGAAACGCAAGAGCCTCGTCTTGGGCGACCACATTCATTTTCCTATTCAGAATACCAGTACGATTCTCCCCTCACTTCTAAACGGGGGTTATTGGGAAGCTTCCTACCTATATATGATGAACCTTGCACTGCTTCGTCAGCGGGACCCAAAACCTTACCATCTTCGAATGGCGCACCTAGCCAGCTGAGATCCACATCTTCAGCGTCACAATTTCTTCCAGACGTGCCCTTGACTACATGGGAACTCGGGCCTATGGTATTCGGTAAAACAACGGAAGAAATTCTGTCATACGGTAATGCTGAAGTTTCGTCAAGTATCTCTGATGTAGAAATTACTGGGCGATCGCGAGGAACTTTGAAGGCAGGCTCGTTGACTTCAATTACAGGGAATATTCTGGTTGCACCACTGAAGAGACTTGATTGAACACGAAGGAGAAGTAGTATACCTGTCCCCAGTCAGATCTCTGGTGGCATACTAATCTTTCTCCGTGAGCTTTTTCTTTTTCTGGACAACTATCTTTGTATCATAGATTGGGATCTTTACTTTGAGTTGAATCGCCGCCAGCTAGAAATGAACATCTCTCTTTACAAGTCATACTATTGGCCTTGGAACTGATACCACGTATGCCTCATAGAATAACACGAGCACTATTGTACATCTTTTACATTATTCCATATATAATATCTCAAGCCAAACTAGTTAAGACTCCACAAGCTATTCGTTCGAATGAGAGATACAAAACGACCCTTGTTATACGGGGCCCAACCGCTATCACATTCGACGCCACACCTAGTGTCAGAACGTCTTCTGCTCAGGCACAACTAAACCAAACTCTCTCGTTTGTCTGCTATACAAATTTTTGTTATCGTCGGAAATGGTATGAATGCCACGTTCATGAATCCCAGCAATCCTAACACCTTTGAAATCTGTATGGTAGGATGATTGAAGTTGCCTCCATCCGTGTAGGCCATAGTCTCGGTAACGGCCAGCGCCGAGCCGTCGCCTTGTCTCTGGTCACTTTGATTACATTGGTACTGTTAGGCCCCCGTTTGTGTAATCGCAATGCGTCACGACAAAGTTCTATCAAACAAGGTTTATTGTCCGACATCGTAGTACACGTACCGATTGAAGAAGTGGATTAAACACGATTCCTTGTGTATCATGAAAGGTCCTTATACGTAGAAGGCATTACAAAAGTGACGCACAAGTCGATAGTCGAATTGCAAGAATACCCTAGGATTTTCAAGGACATTAACGCAAGTGATGCAGCGCAAACTCGCCTGCGAAACAAAAGAGCACAGGGTCGCCCAGCCCGTGTTAAGCCAAACCAGAAGTGGATTTGGTGTACTACATAAGTACGCCCTGGAAGTAACGGGTCATTACGGATTGGATAGGACTGTTCGAAGTTCCGGCGTTTACAATGAGAGAAAGGGAGTCTGGGGTACATCGGACAGTATCTAACTGAACTATGTTGTACAGAGGAATGCGTGCACTAATATAACGTTCAGGAGGAGGTTTAAGCCCCGATTTGCTGGGTGTTATCTGCGAGGTTATCTTCCCTTGTCTCGCAATCGCTAATTCGATCCATTTACTCGTCCCTGTAATATTTTCATCAATGTCCCCGCCATTTATTAAACAGGCATGGAATTGAATCAATGCACCTAGTAGTTGTTTCTAGCGCACTGAAACCTAACGCGCTCGATGACAGAGAGGACGGACAATTGTTCAAAACAGTCATATTCAGCACTGTAATCAGACGACAAATCTACTTCTCACGACAGGACATGCCAGAGCATCACTTAATCGGAAGTGCACTTGCCAGCCAACTGCGGACATATTCGAGAAGATTGCGAGATCGCCGGAAACTGGCCATGACCAGTGAATCAGCGTCGAAGGATTTTCCATGAAATTCAGAGACACTGAGTGATTAACCTCCGTCTTGAATTGACGAGGCAATGAATCCTGTACCTCTAAAATCATGGCAGCGTCCGTGGTGATAAAGCGACTACGATGGTTCCGTTGACAACGCCCTCCTTCAAATTCAGCCATCTACCGAAACGGTGTTCCTGGCCAACACCCGCCACAAGAAGGAACGGCTGAGCACCGCCTTTTCTTCTCGAAACACTGGAATCTTCTTGTGAATTGCTTTCGGTAACAATTGGATTTATCCACGTGGATCGCTCGAAAAACTCTGGTGGTGCTGACAGGAGTTGAAGAGAGTTGACGACGCCAGGAACTGGTACAGTCCCGACGAGGGCGAACGACTTAAGCTTCGCATCGAGCTTCCATATCCGGACATCGCCCTCCCAGGAACCTGACCCTAGTGTGTTAGAGTGAGGATGAAAAGTTAAAAAAGGGCTTACCGGAGGCCATCACATCGGAATAGCGCAAACTCGCAACAGACGTTATCCAACGTGGTGTACGGATCAAACCCTCAGTCTCGCTGTGTGCATCATTGAAGCCGTGAGCAAGAGGCTCTGTGAATATCGGTTTTTTCTTAAGCGTCGACCACAAGCAGAGGGAACTAGAACCAAGATAAGCAAATAATCGAGTGCGAAAGTCATTGATCGGACGTACCCACTGTCTCCGCCGCTCACAAAGGTCGTCTCATCAATCATAGCCACGCACTCAATGCTCCCTTCGATGCACTTCTTGGTAGTCTCTTTAGCCCGTTCACCTTCCGCCTCATCAGGATCATCGCCCTCGTCATCACCACGAAGACCACCATCCAGCACCTCTCGTATACGACTACGGCCTCCACCACGGAACACGAGCTGAGTCTCTTCAACAATTTTCCAAAATCGAACGGTCTTGTCGCGTCCTCCCACACTGACACACGTTTCTCCGCGTAGTGCATCGACGGAAAGGATGTGGTCCTGGTGACCAAACAGAGTCTCCACATAGCCCATCACTGAGGGCGAAAGGTCGTATACTTTCAATGTTCGATCAAACGAGCCAGTATATAGTTGATGTGTTCCTTTTCGAAACGATAGTACCTAAATAAGAGTTGGAATTGAATCTAAAAACAAGAAAAAAATGGCGTACAGATATGGTGTCCTTGTGTCCGAGATTTCCTCCAAAGGATTTTATCCACTCCCCTTTCTCGACGTCCCAAACGACAAGCTTCCTGTCTTTCCCAGCACTTGCTAGATATTGTCCGTCGTGGCTCACAGCCAACGCGAGCACCTCATCAGTATGGCCCTTGATGCTCAGATCAACCTGAGCTTTGCCCTTACCCTTTTCCTTCGGATTTGGCGGACGTATTTTATGGAAGGTTTTCAGACGCTTTCCTGTCGCCAAATCCCACTGGACGATAGAACCTTCCTTTCCAGAAGTGAACAGGTATTTCCCGGACTCTGAAGCGACAGCGGATGTTACAGATAATCGGTGTCCACGCGTTCGCAGAACCTTAGTCGGTGGCTGTGTAAAATCAAACTGGGACAATGACGTTAGCGAGGCGCAGAAGTGATATAGTAAGGCTTACGGAGTCAGCAATAAAAAGATGAACTTTTCCAGAATGTTCTAGCACGTCCTGCTTGAGTCGCGCAGATATAAGTTCTTTGTCGATCTCGGCAGCGTCAAACTCGCCATCAGCTGGAATAGAATGACGATTATGTTATTAATGAACGAAGAATAAAGCTTATGAAACTTACCTAGGCTCTCCTTAACACTTTCAAGGTATAATTTTGCCAAACGCAATCGTTTCTCTGCGGGCGTCTCCTCATCATCCTCTTCTCCACTAGCACCAACATCCTCCTCCTCTGCCCTCAAATCCATATCATCAATACCACCTTCTCCTTCATCCGTGTGGTCAGAGAGCTCCTCATCCGCAACTCGACGTTTCTTGTTTTGAACTCCGTTCACTTTGGATGACCCATGTTTTGCGTTGCCCTGGAGCAGTCCTTTGCGCGAGAATTTAGTGGCACTTCCAGAGTTTCCTTTCGTTCCGGAGTCTACGCGCTTTCTTTTACGAGGTTTCGAGGACGTGAAGAAGGCGTCGGGCATGAATGGCACGTTCGCGTGCGTTTGTAGAAATTTTTGAAAACGCCAATAGTGGTTGTTTAATTCTACTTCTGCAGCCAAATTCTGCACAGCCACAAAACACGTCTTAAGTTCAACATTTCTTTCGACAATCATCTCTAGCTTTTGCCAGGCATTCTTTCATAGATCTATCGCTTGTCGATCTTTTGTTCGGTCGTTCAACAACCACAGGGTATTTTTCGTGAAGTCGCAATGGGTATAGATATACTGCGAGTAGGAAAGGCATACTGTGTTTTTTTTCTAATGCATCAGTAACCCTTGCAAACGTCATGGCGCCTGGATGCAAGCCCTATTTCTCAACCAATCTTAAGAACCTGTCAGAGCTCTGAGCTTCTGGAAGCAAAGAAACGACATGCCAATGGAGACATCTTCAAGATGATCATCAAAATCTCCAAATTGCTGATGCCTGTGTTCGTCGCGCACGAGAGCGACAGCACACCGTGGAAGATCGTCTGACGCGAGTCTAAAGGATGAGCCTTGCGAAAAGGGAGCGGGATTTCCGGAGAAAGGTCGCCATGACGATGATGTAGAAAGTGAAGTGTATGGCTGTGGTGAGAGGGTAGTGAAGGAATAAGGATAATGAAAGACATTAAAAATATTGTAGACGAACGAGTAGAGCTGCTTCATCCGTTCCCAGCTTGTCTCCGTCGATCTCGAGTACAAATCAGCGCTAGACCAGGGTATAGAAAAGGGTAGACGGACGACAAATGCTACGGCATCACTGAAGCCTTCTTTGATTTTCCCCGCTATTTTCTCCCCAACTGGTACAAGAGAGGTGTCATCTAGACGGTCACTGGCCTGATAGTAGCCGACCAGCTTTAAGCCCACTGAGTCCGCATATTGACCTACCTTCAGCAAATAGCGCGTGATCAGTATAATATGAAAATGGTAGACAAGTACACACAAGGTCAAGGCCAATCTCCATCATAGGGCTTAGGCTTGTCCAGTGATGAAGGAGAGGCACAGCGTCCTCGATAATCACTTCGCCATCTGATTTCTTACCAAGTAGAACTCCATTTACTGGCTTGTGGGGGTGCTTGGCTGCGTGAAAGAATAGCTTGAAATAAGCTGTTGCTGAGAGCGTATAGGACATGACGGTTCGCGATCAACCCAAGTCGAAAGCATCTTATCTAAATCTTATCAAGTATGAGTTTGAGGGACGCCTGTCCGGTTCATCTGATGGTTGTCGGGTCCATTGGTTCATTTCTATACCAAGCTCCGATCCTCGAATTCGCTTCCTTTTTTCTGGAGCTCATAAAGGTTCTGACTAGAATGGATTTAACAACAATGTAATGCAGTTCTTCTGAATTGCTAATTGTACCTGGAGCCATCAAGTTTTGACTGTCTCAGGCTGGACCTTGTAAACAACAAAGCCCGCTGAGAGCCATGTTGCTTAAACGACCTTCTCCGATAACCCCGAACCTTACCTAGAAGCGATACTTCCTTTCTTTGCTAGTGTCTAGCGGAACTTGCTAGGTCTTTTTGATACTCGTATCAATGCCATATAAGGCTGAGCGACGATCAGCCATGAAACACAGCCACGCCGTACCTCATCGGCTATGGATTGTCGGTCCCGCCACTCATATCACAGGCAATTGCCTTCTGCACAGGTTCAAGGGGTCTTTCATCATGATGCGCTCCTCGTCCATGTTTTTTTCTCTCCTTACGCGTGGCATGCCCTTCATTTCACGAGGTTATCAAACCGTCCTGTGGGCGTAGTAAGCGAGAATGCGATACAAAGGTCCCGCAGGATCGCCAAAGAATCACGTTATCAAAACTCATGTTCGCTATTGGCTATAAATGGATGCCACGTTAGCATTCTTTGGAAGTTTTCGGAAGTCTTGCAGTTTAGAGGCTGTACGCCGGGAGTGGAGTCATTTTGAGTCCTTTGATCTCTCCTTGAACTTTAACGTGAAAATATATTTATATGTTCGTTCCTTCTCAATAGTCATTCACACACCAATCCACCAGCCTCGTCTTTCGCATTCGTTCTAAGAAATGCCAGGCAAACACGTCCGATTCGCAGAAACTAATGTGATCCACACACCGCCGACTCTTTCGCCATTCTCTTACCTCCCTTTTCCCTGGGCATCATCGACTCCTCCCTTTTTCTCGAACAATCTTCCCAGCACATCGTGCATTTCTCCCCCCTTCCCACAACCAATCAAACCAAGTAGAATCCACCCTCTACTCGAATCGTCCTGCACCCCAGTCCTTAACTTTGATCTGAGACAGTCTCCAACGACTATCACGTCTAACCAGCAAAGGATATTGAGAAAAACTCTCTACGAACCCGCAACAGCGCCACCCCTCCAGTCGCTTACAATCATCATTCCTGATCTTCCGTGGACAATTACTGTGAACGCCTCGCGCGGATATGTGACCGTTCAGGATGTCCTCGATGAGCTGTACTACTCCCTCCGCAAGAACATCT
This sequence comes from Macrolepiota albuminosa, assembly GCA_027475525.1. Taxonomy (NCBI): domain Eukaryota; kingdom Fungi; phylum Basidiomycota; class Agaricomycetes; order Agaricales; family Agaricaceae; genus Macrolepiota; species Macrolepiota albuminosa. Next base: position 14,874 of record JAMWFC010000091.1, read on the forward strand.
CAGCACAAGAGTTTCACGTCTTACCAAACGATCAGGCCAGGTGGAGGGTGACGATGGCGTATGAGCAGCGTTATCGGCGGATTACAAGTCCACGCGAGTACGACGATGAGAAACGTCGGGGCGTCACTCGCGTGGATTTTTTGATGGGCCGCAACAAGTTCGCGGGGCTCTCGCCGACGACTTTCGAGCCTGAGCGTTTCCTTTTGTATGCGAAATGAATAGGTATGGTTCTCGGTCCTATGGAGCCAAAATCATCTTCTAAGCTGTTCATAGTGGAGACTTGGGACTAAGAATGGCGAACAATCCAAGATTACAGACTAGCGCTCTGCCTCAAATGATCTAAATCCGCTAATGTGAATTATCGATTTTCGGAAGTGTTAAGTAGATATCGACTACAGCACTACTTGTTGGATGCATTGCGCACGCTATATCAGCGTTCATATCTTCCTGGCAGGGACAATGCAACTGGGGAAACCGCAACAGATTTGATTACAGGACGGAGGAACGAGGAAGTAGGAAGTAATACAAAGAGCGGCGGAAATTTACCCTTTCAATACTTGTATGTAGCAAGTATTATGTAGCATGGACTGAGGAAGACTTCGTTTTAGTTTTAGGCTAATCCAGATTCAAATTTACATGCTTAAATCAATCCTCCAAAGCTTCTGAGAAATCCTCCTTTTCTTCCCTGAAAAATCTTTCCTGCTCCTGCTCCTGCTCCTGCTCCCTACTCGTCACTCAACTCCTCATCCACTCCTCCGGTTCCTTGAATAGCCTGTTCTCATACTCAACGCATTTTTTCTGTAACTCTGATTGGAGATCTACCTTTCCTCTCCTCCATGTTCCTGATTTGCACATTTCTTCCCATCTTAATTCTTCAAATTTATACTTTTGATCACTTGAAGCATCCAGGAATTATTCCTGCAGGTCTTCTGAGCTGTCAGTTTAGGAACGAGCTTTTCTCGGACTGCCTCAGTATTTTTTCCAAGTTTGTTCCGTTAATATTGTCCTTTCAGGAATTCATTGCGATTTTCGTCTCGTTGGAGGTAAAGATGCTGCGCCGTCCTTGTAGCTTTTCAAACGTCTTCATTCTCTTCTTTAACTCCTGGAACTCTGCACCTTCGCGTTCACTAGAAGGTATTGGGGGGTCCTTTTGTATGTTTGAGCCTCCTCTTCAAAGAAAAATTCAGGGATTGTCGACAAAGGGCTTCCCATCACTGAGAAGGTCTCCAAGTTTCCGTTCGTTTGCACTGGAGTAACGAGCGCGGCTGACAATGTTTCATGTCTCAAGCCGTTCTTCTGCCACCGCAAACGGAGACTTTCTGTACGCAACACTTGAAAATGCATCGGATCTGTTGAAATCGAATTCGTATTGCTCTATGGACCGGAAAAGAGGGTCTGGATGTAAACTGAGGTCCCAACGATGGCGCAAGAGCGGGTCGAGGCGGCGAGCTCACGGCCACAAAAATCTTGTTTTAATTACTCTTCAGGATTTCCTCAAGTTCCGAGATCTAGAATGGATCGAGATTTTTCCACCCTGGTGCAAAAATTCTCATTGGCTAATTAATCATCACGTCTCTTTCCTTTTATAATCCTGCTGTGGCCAACGTGTACGGTCTCTCTGTTCATGCGCAAATAGAGCTTCTTCTGCCTCAGCCGTTTTTTGAGACCTCTCTTCCTGATCTCCTTGTGGAGTTCTCATCGAGAGGTCCACGTTTTCTGTCAAAGATTTCATCGAATTCGGCCAATGGAAGGTTGAACTCGTCCTGTCGTACACGATCTCCAGTTTCCTAGGTCTCCTCTTGTTCTTCAAATCGTTGCTGGAAACCACATAGACTCAATTGGAAGACTTTGTTCCGAGGTCCTTCAGACCATGCATAGCGTCTGCTGGATTGTGTACAGCTCTAATTGCACTTGGTGAAAGCAAAGATTGGCCTGTTGAAGCGCAATCTAGCGATTCAACAAAAGAAGTCAAAACCTCGTGATCACTGTCGAGTGTGAATAGTGAGCGTGCAGGGCGCAAGGGCACAGCCGCCACAAGTAACAGAGATGATATGTTACATGGTATCAGTGAAAACAGTAAACCAAGAACCAGATTTTCTTCAATAGGCGAAGAAGGGCGTGAGACGTACTACTCTGCCACGGGCACAGCAAGCATGCTGCAGTAAATAAAGGAGAACAACAGGTCGTACTTTTATTATGAAGCAGTTGAGGCAGGCATGTACGTTTCCAAGAAGTTAGCAGTCTCCACATTACCCAAGCTGACCGCAACATCCATGGACGTCTGTCCCTGAGGATTTTTCTCCCACTTAGACCATCCCCTATCCAAAAGGACCTTCACCATCTGCGTATGCTGCAATTTCGCTGCTTCATGCAGCGCCCACGCTGGCCTGCGTGCACGGTGGTCCAGGAGGTAGGCCACGACCTCAGGGTGATCATTTCTGAGCGCAAGATCAACAGGTGCCATGGGGGCGTGTGTGCTGCCCGAGAGAGTCTCCAATGACGCACCCCGTTCGACAAGAGCGGCGACAGCGTCCGACTTCCCATGAAAGGCCGCGACATGCAAAGCAGAGAATCCCCGACTATCAACTTAGTTGATATATCCTGGTCTCCGAGCTAGTATATCAGTGATGGCCCGCACATCTCCTTTGCGGGCGACAGTGTGGAGCAGAGGCATCTCCGAAGTGGCGCTACTTGTGGACAGGACATCTGCGCCCCATTGTAGCAGCTTTTTGGTGAGATCGTGGTCACCTTTTAGTATGGCTGTACGGTATGCCCTGTCCAGCTTCTCCTGGACCTTCCTTCGCCAGTCGCGTTTGGCGCGGACAAGAGGAAGTTCCATGTATGAAGCTTTATCGGAGGAAGTTTCCGTCTCTGTTGTCGTCAATAGAGTGTCGAGAAACTGGACACACGGAGTTTGTTCTATTGTGTCATGGGTCCCGGGAGGCACTGGTTTTCGCTTGGAAAGCTTTTTGAGGGAGTAGTCAACTACAACTGGGAATAGTTCATGTGTCAAAATGTTTCCTTTGGCGGTCTCGAAGTCAACCTCGGATACTTGACGTGTCTCAACGACCAGATCCTGGAGGAGGGCTGTCCAGTCGTGGAGTAGCCCTGTGATTGCTTCAACAACGACGTCCTTTACAGACTGATTGGACGAGTGGTCAAATGCCCAGCATAAAGCATCACATATGATCTCGTTTGCAGAAAAGAATGTCTTTTTCAGTGATCTACCAGTCACGATAGGGAACACGGCACGATATTCAGCCATCCGTCGGGTGCTTCCGGGGAAGGCTGGCCAGTCATAGTCCTTTAGGGATGGGAGCTTGCGGTACCTCAACCATTGCCAAAAGAACATCAAGGCCTGTTTCACCAAGTGCAACGGGTATATCATATATTGAGAGATGTCCCAGGTGAAGGGTATGCGGTAGGGGCAGTCGATAAATACAGCTTGGAGGACAAAGCTACCAGAGTAGAAGACAGACGCAACACCAGAGATGGCGACGATAGTCCAACAAAGGGGGCGAGAGAGCTGGAATGCATAGAGTGCAAAGCCGATGAGAAAGAGCATCAGAGAGATGTGAAGTATGAGTGGAAGACTTTCGACGACAGTTGGGAGACGCCACTTCATGAAGCCTCTAAAGCGGTAGTGGCCAACGAGAGCACGATCCTTGGCACTCCCAGAGACAATCAGAGTATATGACTGCAGGAAGGACCCGTGTCAGGATGAAGCTGGGAAGAATGCAGGTAAAAAATTGACTTTCACACCTGGATCCATTGCTTGACTAATACTGCCGCAAGGGCAGTCAACAAGGACAATGCAAGGCTGGCGAAGAAGAGGCCATTCACCCATAGGTCAATCGTACTATGAGTGGGGCTGCCAGGAGCGAGGGCAGCAGCAGGGACATCATTGATGCGGGTACTGTTCCCCCCTGCTCTGAGTAGCTGGTTGTTCTCCACAAGCAGGGCAGCTATGATCAGCGTGTTGTCCGGCGATAATGCTGGGGAAGTCGTGACGACAAATGTTGCGACTACGCCCGAGAATAGCGCGGCCTGTCTTCCAAGTTCACAATTTACAAAAAAACACTTGCCCTACAGATAACAAGGGCACGTACGAAAGTAAGGAGGTTATCGACGACGTTCCGAAAGTTCTGGATCATTGCCGCGTCGTAACTCTCACGTTCATCAAGGTAGACGTTCCACACGCGAGCATTCTCCTTTGCTTCATCTCCGCTGTCATCCTTGGGGTATATCTGCCTATAATCGCTTTTCCTGAAGTCTTAACGAGTACTTCGTCAGTTTGTGCCTACGTGGGATGAGGAGGGAGGAAAATGAAGAACGTACTACTGGAGTCAGTGCCGGCTGGGACTTGCAAGGAGGAAGAAATGAGCTCTGCCATCATGCGTCTCTGTGCTTGACCAAAATTGCCCAACGAAACTGCAAGGAGATGGCGAAAGGGATGGAAAAGCACTCCACCTATTCAATCACACCACCATCTGCAGCGCTTCCTCGGATCAATCACCAATCACATCCAGTCAAGAAACCACAGAAGGAGCGCCCGAGCACAAGAATAGATACCACAAAAGTTTGAGCATGCCCACATGTCGCTATCCGGAGGCTTAGGCGTCTGCCCATTGAGTGTACTTTCTACAAGGAGGCTAGTAAAGGATGGTAGGGCTCTAGAGGCGATACGGAGCATGACGAGAGGTCTTAGTCTCGGTAAGGTATGCATCATTGAAATCAGTTGACCAAGGTACTCAAGGTGTTAGAACCGTGGAATACTCATGGGCCGTGGGCGGCATCGCGGTGATCACATAATACGTTACTCCATAAGGCGTCCACTCTTATTGTGCATAAACTGCAATAAGGACAACGCTTGATTAAGCTTGAGCTTGATTGATGGACTGGATCCTTATATTTGAACATTCGTGAACACACAATTGGACCAACTTACTTCGTTATTCGAACCTGGTCAACTTCTGCCAACATGCTAGAACGTGTTCCATCGCTGTCGCCTACAATGACATCGGCCTCTGCTGGCCCGATATGAGAGCCTACGGACAGAAAAATAACCCCTCAGAAGTCCGTCTGAGATAACAGAGAGAACAACTGAGGCTAAGAGACACGAACGCGAATTTACTTCCGGAATCACGTGACCACATCTATCAGCTGACTAAATAGACCTTTCTCGATCGTCGCAATCACTCACCCCACATTCCTTTCATCCATTCACTCTCCGGACAATGGTCCCATTGCCACGGTCTTCCGTATATATATTCCTCTCTCTATACCGAACCATCAGGCAAATATATAGCTATTATTTTTCATTGATGCAATACTAATGCTGTACTCGTAGACGTACTCACAGGGCGTCGGATTAATACGTTAGATTGTAAAAGCACGCGGCCACACTCTGAATTTGTAGTCCGAGTTTTTCGTTCAGACGCATCGGTCAAGGTCACATGATCATGTTTCCCTCTTCTGGTGACCTTAGTCCCGTCTCATTTTTAACTCCCATGTTCTCATCTTTTCCATATGAACAAGCCGCCCGCCCTTTGTCACACTCCCATAACTTCTCCCATTCAATGACTTTCAACTTGGCCGTGTCATTTATTATCGTGTTTATGAGCATCGCCTTGGGTATCTGCTTGGTGTATTGCCGTATAGCTCCCGCCACCAACGACCGATTCTTCGATCCTACCAAAGGCGGCTTAGATCTATCTTCGCCTGGGCTCTATGAACAGCGATTAAAATCCCAACCTCTCGATACTGCCTCCTTCATCTGCCAATTGACCACAGCATCCTCCTTACTTGCGGAACACCACGCCCGTTTTATGGTCGATGTCACTAATATCAGACGTGCGATCGATGCTTTTGGAGAAGACCGTGTCAGCTCGCGAAGAGACGTTCAAATTGCTCATGATGCCCACTTGAAGTAGTCAGACAGTCTCTCGCTCTCAAGTCGTTCTGTGTTTCCTTCTTGTCTGCATATTCCATCGGCACCAACCCATCAGTCTCATTGTCTGTAATCACAAGCTATCTTTAGAGAATGACTTAGGAGTAACATACCTCTCCGGTACGTTTCCTCAATCGGATTAATTCACTTTTCTTTCTGTAATGACATTGTCATCTTCTAGTCTCGTCAAAAGAAATATTAAGAGCGCTTGTATATTAATAGAATATCTACTTCAGCCCTTAGGTTACATCCTGTCCCATGCTATGATACCATTCCACATAATATATCACGAGTCCTGCGTTACCTTCAGGAATTTCAGCGGCTACAGTAGCAGATATACCGGCATTAATTTAAAAACATCTTGTCTCTACAAATTTCATGTCCAAGTGTAAGACAAAGCCCCATGAAACGCAATGAACGAAAGGAAAATTGAAACTTTAAATCCATATCATGAAACTCTGAGAGATACCTACCTGGAGCAGAAGAAATCCTTCGACAGAATCTATTGATCAAGTCTTTCTGATTTCCAAAAAAAAATTGAACAACAAGGAGACCCAGGCTGGACGAATTCGACTGGACTAAGTGAAACCTTCGACAGAACTCACCGACGTATACAAGAATTGTACGAGAGCGTTGAAGCAGGACGAGGAACTGTACTTGCTCAGGAACAGAGGGATTGTATACGAGCGTTTGAATTTGAACAGACATCCTTGCATACAATGCCAAACAAAGGAAGCCTCTGCAGAAGGTCGAGTTGATCAAACATTATGTAAGAGAATGGGTCTGCTCTACTTCACTGAAGACGAGAGACGCACGACGGAATATCGATGAGATGAGATGTCGTACTCAAAAATAAGCCAAGCCCTCTATAGTTACTCTCCCCGTATCGAATTATATATATGTTTATATGTTGAATTCAAGGTTTGAACATTGCCATCGGCGCATCATCGGTCGATTAATCCCCCTGACCCACTCTATTTTGTACCTGCTTACTTCTCACACATGTTACTTGTAAGTGTTGCCAAGTTGAATGATAAAAAATGATAGAATTAATATTTTTGTATAACAACCTTCGACGTGTCAAGAGAATCATCACGAGGAACCACTATTGCCACCATTGCCACCATTGCCACCGTTCCCGCCATTCCCTCCCCCACCACCATTCTTTCCGCCGCCATTCCCGCCGTTCCCGCCATTACCACCATTACCACCAGACCCTCCCCAACTACTTCCACCATTACCCCCATTTCCACCGTTGCCTCCATTCCGCCATTACCACCATTACCACCAGACCCTCCCCAACTACTTCCACCATTACCCCCATTTCCACCGTTGCCTCCATTCCCGCCATTCCCTCCACCACCACCATACTTTCCGCCACCACCATTGCCACCGTTCCCGCCATTGCCGCCATTACCGCCATTACCACCGTTCCCGCCCCACGAATCCTTCACCCATCCCCCATTCCCCCCATTGCCTCCGTTCCCACCATTCCCACCACGTCCACCGCCGCTATAAGGATAAGGACTCCACCAGCCGTTGTTCCAACCATCTTTGCGCCACCGGCTATTCCCGCCATTCCCACCATTTCCGCCATTTCCGCCGTTACCTCCACGGCCACCTTGATTATAGTATGGGTATGATGGGTAGTAGTTCCAATTATTGTAGTACCCTCGCTGATGGATGGAACGATCAGGACTATGTGGGAATGAAAAAACACGGAAGTACGAACCTTGTCGAGAGTGTTGTGATGATCAGTGGTAGTAGGTGCACCAAGTGAGGGCAGGATGAGCGCTGTGTGGCTTAGGATTGCGGTGGCGAAGACAGAGAACTTCATGATTGTTGTGCACCAAGTGAGGGCAGGATGAGCGCTGTGTGGCTTAGGATTGCGGTGGCGAAGACAGAGAACTTCATGATTGTTGAATTTGGAGAGTGCGATGCAATGCAGTGAATAATCGGTAGGTAGGCAGAGAGACTCTGTGTTGATAGAGTCCATAGTCAATTTCCCTTGCCTTTTATACCTGAGGATAGACCTTGACAAATGAGCGGGGTTATGTGGCGTTAGGGGCTGTCTTAGATCATTCATTATTCTAGGGGCCCTTGATGGGCGACCCACTCAGAGGATTGAGGGGCTTTGCACATGCACAATCGTGTGCTGTGAATAGGGAATAAGGAATAGGGAGATTACACATGAATTAGGAGATCATTATGTTAGGAGAGTGGCGTCTCGTCAGGCAGTGATCAGGAAACAAAGATTCAAACTGTGTAGGAGGGATCAAGGAAGAAAGCCTGAAGAAAGAGGGGTTAGCGTGCTTCAGAGATATGATTATTAGTGCATAAGATTATATAGAGAGAGGCGAGTATGACAATGGACACTTGTGTAAGAGCATGCTACGGTTGTTGTACTAGTACGCCGCCTGATTCACAGCTCAAAATGTGTGTGAGCTTTCCACAATTACATGAGAGAGTGAGCCGAGGAGATGACGTTTAGCGTTAACTCTGGCAACGATGTACTAGGAGGAGAATTCCACCGTTGTTGTACTAGTACGATGCCGGAATTAGCATTTAGAATGTGAATGAATGGATTAGACAGCCAAGCTTTGCACGATTATCCTTTCGTTCGCCAGTCGATGAGTTTGGTGTTCAATGTTGTTGGAGTCCTTAATACCACCCATCAACCTCGCTATTGTGGCGTCTCACTCTCTTGTCATTTTTCTTCCCTCGGTCCTCCCATTGACCCTCAGGAGTACTACCCTATTGTCACAGGCACACATTACTATGCCTTCATACACCCACCTCAGTCAACCATACGTTGAACCGAGGCTTATACATATATCAGTCTGATATTATGATAGACTAAATAAAGGGTTTTAACAAAAGTGCTATTCTTTGGAGTGACTCGCTCTTTGGACTTGACAGAAGACAGAAGACAGAGATATCTGGATTCTGCAGAAGTTTTGTCAGATTAGTCGAGTATCCTGGTGTACAATGGCAGCGTTTTGCGGAGTTGGGAGGGGAACAATGTATTTTAAATCTTCGATTTTTTTCTACCACGTACCTTTTTAATCTGACTTTTTGACCTTGACTATGTCCATTAATCACATTTGAAACGATCGTTCATCCTGTCCATCAGAGCCCAACCCATGGCAAGTAACCCAGGCTAAGGGCATATTTATCAGGTATATTTAGACAGAGTCATTCAATCTATAGTCTTTGGGTGATCTACTGATCGTCCAACAGCCAGAGGCGGTCAGCTGAATCATCTGCTGGGGACCTGAAATGCACAGCGCTTTCTAACAGGTGTATTGGTGCATTCCAAATATGTCAGGTGCAAAACCTTTTATAGAATAGGAAGAAGTAAATTCCATAAGAAAAATTTGTCATCAATCTTCTGTATCTTGGAGATTTCAGTATTGGCACCGGAAAGTCTGGAAACTGTTCTGTCATAATACTATCAAAGGAGCTGATGCAACCATCATGAGCTGAATGCATAGTCCGCCTATAACAGTTTACTAGAACAAGAGACCCTTTACACCTACAGTACTCAACACACTGAACAACAGAATGATTTAAAGACCGTTGCTACTGAATAATGAATAGGGATCAGCAGAGCTTTCACTCTTAAAAAAGGCATGACACTGACCGAGGAAGCAAAACAACTTTTCTATTCTGCTGGATTTCCTTCCCACCTGTGGCGAAGTACCTGTGGCACTCAAAGTTCCAACAGTCATTTGCCCTGACCCAGTTGCCCAGGCCGTTCACGTAGTGTTTCATATCACTTTGTAATTCCTCCCCAAGATATGGGACATGATCGAGGTCATCCAAGAAATTCTGCACACGCCTTGAGGCATAGTCACCAATCCATTTCATCGCTCCATCCAAATCAAGGTTCTCATGATGCATCAAGATGGTGACAAGGTTATGATCATCGCCACGGGCTTGCTCCACATTATAAGAGCATATATCCTAATCAATAGTGATTGACATGGGATATACAAAGAGAAGTGGAAAATCAAAAGCTTACATTACTGAGAATGATCATATCGACAACGACATCGACGAGTCTCTGAATAACAGGATCTTCAAAGACTTCATCCGGAAGACTGAGCCCAAATTCCAAGACCACAAGCGACGGCTTTACTCCAATCGTGTCGCGGCGGAGAAAAAAGTATTCGTCAATGCTCCTGATGTATTTTCCAGCACGATCTTGAGCTTGTTGAACAATAGAGACAGTAAATTTGTCCATTGTATCGATAAAGCGACGGTGTGCACCCAGAGACGCATATTGCGAAGCCAACTGCCAAAATCTGAACGAGTGGACACATGACTAAAGTTTCACGTCTGTCTGATGTCTCGGGACGCACTGTCGAGTAGCCTCTCCAATTATGTGTTCGTCCACTGGCCTTGCCTTGTCAGGATTGCACATAGCATCCATGGCGATAGTGGCAAAGTCCTGAACTTGTTGCGTCGTTGCAATGTCAGTAGACTCATCAAAGAAGTAGAACCAATTCATGAGATAACATCCCACACGGAAAACATCTGCATGTGTCAAGGTCATGTTTCTAATGTAGGAGAGGCTCGAAGTATGCAAACCTTCATTTTCCAAGGGATATGCAAGAGAGGAGAGCAAGTCTAATGAGGTTAAATAATTGATATCAAGGTCGTAGTTCAGATATACGCACAAAAATCGCCACGTTCATATACTTCTTTCAAACGTGGTATGGTCGCAATGAAACTCTGAATCCATGCCGATGATCTGATCTTGGCCTCGAGACTTGAGCCTGGATGGACATTACGCTTCCAAGGCCAGTCGGCAAGAATATCAGGGAGCGTGAAGACAGTTGCAGAAACTTCAAGGGACATCTTCTGGGACGATTTTTTGTCTCAAGTCTGCACTTCAATGGCCTCATTTTAAAGGAAGGATCATGTGTTCTTACATTTTCAACACAAGACATCATGGGGCATACTTACTACATTTTGACCATATATGTCGTAACAATGACTTGTCCACTGACTGCGCGCATCAATGTCGGACTCAATAAGTCCTAGGAAGGTCACTCAGTGGCCAATAGACTTTCCTGGAGTAAAGAAAAGGGAACGATTCATGCCTTGTCCAACACATGGAGTATCTGTCGGAATATTAGCTAAAGGAGGGAGCCGACATGAAAGCGGTATCACTTACGAATCTTGTCATAGACAGAGCCGACATGTCGTAATAAGGTTCTGATCAGGACTTATAACGCAATCACAGCTACATTTTGGCCACATATATCGTAATTACTTGTTCACTGACTGCGCGTATTAATGTCGGACTCAATCAGTCCAAGGAAGTTCACTCCAGTGGCCAATAGAATTTCCAAAGGAACAGAGAAGGGAGCTATTCATGTCTTGTCCAATGCATGAAGTATCTGTCGGAATACTAGCCAAAGGAGGGAGCCGACATGAGAGCGGTATCACTTATGGATTTCTTCATACAGAGCCGACATGTCATAATAAGGTTCTGATCATTAGAGTTCAAGTTGAGGGCATGAGTTCACCCCACATGGCATCTTAGCCAAACGACCCCTTTGAAAGCTGGGTCACGTGGAGGAAACAACTCGCTCACGTGGAAAAGAAACAAAGCACGGGGACGCGATGGAGTAGTGGCACCATCGCACCTGGCCTAGGGTTAAGGATCAACTGACAAATTGCAGGAGATCCCAAGTTCAAATCATGCCCCCTGATCAATCACTAGGGGGGGGGGTGGGTATTATCCAATGAGATTGAGTCCCACACTACCAGAACCACTGGTTTGCCTGAATGCATTCCTCTCCTGGACACAAAGGTAGAGACAAGTCTCTCTACCGCCCCAGCGGGAATGATGGAGCTAAACCCCAAATGGGGCTGTAGTTGTTGGTTGCTGATTGCTACCTTAAGTGGTAATGCTCCTCAAAAAAAAAGAAAAAAAGAAAAGAAACCAAGCACTGCTGATGCTGAAAGGTATTTTCATTGGAAAAAGTGTAAAAAAACATGTTATACCATTTCCCATATGCCAATTTCAGATAGAAACAGTCTTTAAAAACACTTTTTCCAATGGAAACATTTTTCAGTTCCAGCAGTGAAGGGGCTCTTGTTCCAAACCACCACTATGGTTGGAGTTTAAACCTGTCAACCAGTGGGCCAAGAAACTTTCCACTCTTTAGAGCAAGACTCGTCCTGCAATATTAGAGCAAAATAAAGTTTCCAAAACTCATGTAAAAGGAGAAAGACCCCCTCCCTCCCCAGAAGTGAATTATTATTATAAGAAATGTAGGAAACTCTTTAGTACAGTCCATACCTCAAGATAACCACTGGATAAAACTAGAAGGTGGGTACAATGAGTTCCTGAACAACCACCTCAAAGAAAATATTGAATGTATGAAGGAGGAATTCTGTAAGGGTAACCTCTAGAGGCTATGGCTCAGTCACACAGCTGGCAGAGGAAGATCCAAAGTATATTAGAGTATATACTAACAATATCATAATAACTATCCACCTGGCAGAGGGAGATTCAAAGAGAACAAGTCTAGAGATTCCCTATGCCAGGATTGATGCTTTGGAGCCTCTGAAGCATGGAAAACAACTGTACAGGACAACAAAACCTTGAAAAACTCAAAAATTGCCTGAACAAACAACTGCACAAATAAGGCAGAAAAACTCCAGACTTTGGAAGTCAGAAAGGCAAACTCCAACTTATATAAGTAGTCTGTATGTGTGTTGAAGGGGCCACACTTGTCTGAATGATAGCTAAAAAGTTGTAAAGAGAACACTTAATGTCTGCAAAACTCTTTCCACAGAGCCAGTGAGCACTGGTGACAAGCAGGAGTCAAGCAGGCATAGAGGCAAGCAGGCATAGAGGCAAGCAAGAGTCAGGCAAGGGACTGGCAAGGCTAACCAAGCAGTCAGACATTGCTAGACAGCTTACAGTAGGTTCAGTGTGTAGGCCAGAAGAACACTGCTATTGTTCAGCCTGTGGATATTCTATCTACAGGCTGCCTTTATATACTACATTGGTGGCTGTGCTATTACTAATACTGCTTAACTAATTAGGCCCTGGTATGTAATGGAGTATGACTAACAATAATCAATGCTGAGTAAGGTCCATGCATATGACTCATCAAGACTGACCACTAGAAGACAAAAGAGGATAGGATAGGCTAAGTGATCATTTGGATGTGCTAAGAGTGGGTGCATTGTTGGACTAAGCTTGAAATAGGGTTGGAAATAGTCCAGACACTGGTCCACTGACAAGAACCAGGGCACCTCAAAGACTAAAAGTAGTACTAATAGATAGTGTTGAACGAATAGAAGCAGTAAAGTGAAAGAATGAAAGAAGAAATAAAGAAATAAATGAAGGGAGAAGGAAGGAATAAGGAGTAAAAGAGAGAAGACATGAGGAGTCCCCTGACATGAATATCATTATACATTCAGGGTACTTGCCACTCCTGAATATGATCTAGCTTGTTCTGATCAGAGAGAATACCCTGACTGTTGATTATATAACCAAGACAGTCAATTGTCTCAGAGTAGAGTTCACACTTTTTCTGTTTGAGGTTCTATAAATTCAACTTCAATTGTTTGAAAATGACCCAAAGATGCTGTTTTTAGTTCTGGATAGAATTCAAATAGACAAATATATTGTTTAGATATATATGGATAAACTGCCCAATGACATTGACATCTTGAAATATGAAGGTCATCAACCCCTGAAATATTGCTGGAGCATTACAGTCTCCAATCTGAATCTGCATGATGTTACTAACATATGTTTCTGTGATCAACAAGAATACTGTCTTGGGTATGTCAGTCACTCAGATTTGTACTTGCTTACATATAAGCATCTGTAAGGTTGATCTTTGACCTGAATTTTGCTCATGTACATCTTACCAATTTACTTCCTGGTCCAGTAAAGAGGTCATATTCTTTACAGTATTATCATTGTGTTGATAGGCATCCAACACAGTTCTCAGTGTTCTGTTCTTCTTCAGAATGCACAGTAAAGGCATGGGCTTGGGAGGCTGGTCTAGCCTCCCACTACTGAGCCTTCAAATACTGGTTGGTCTTGTTTCACAAATGCTGCTGCAACACCATAGGGCATTGCAGCAAGTGGTATTTGTATACCTTATTCTCATCAATAAAGTTTATTTTGTAGTTAACCTCCTGCCAAAGGGGTAGCTCCTTGGTACCATTCAGAATGTCTGTGAATTCTTCCTGCCACTGCTGTTGCAGGATGGAAATATCTCCTCACATAAAATCCTCAGTTTTACCCTTGTCTTTGTTGCATATTACTCTGCATGAGTATGCAACCACATCTGCTTTTTGATATTGAGCATGCCTACTTCTCTCTGAGGGCGGTAATCCTCAGCTCACTCTCATTTAGAGTGTGAAGTAAAGTAGGCATAAACTACTTCTGCTTCTGCATAGTTACTGATACTCATCAAAGAGTATCTCATTTGGCTGAGATACTTCATCATCCATTGCCTGACAATACTATTCTCTTTTCAAGCTCCAGCTCAGGCCATTTCACACTACCCAAGATCCCAGGACAAATAATCCAGGTCTAGAAGATTAAGCTAGCATGGCTTTCAAAGTGGAAAGTAAGGCATCTATGATGCCATGCATGCCAATGGCTGAGTCAATAAGTAACCACATCATATACCAACAAATACGCAATAGCAATCTTAGGACTAAGGGGTATTTCCTTATAGACAATCAGGGCATTATATTTGAGGACACTAAGCCCATTGATGAGATGCATTGTCAGTTCACCACACAGGGTCAGGAGAATCAATCTTCTCCAGAACCAGGGCAGTACACTGATCATGATCAAGAAGACACCACAAGATGTGATGTCTCTAGTAGATATCAGCATAAACACCATAGATTGGCTACCCAAGTAGAAGGCAACTATGCCCTCAGTCAAGGAAGCTCCAGACATCTTCCACAGGGTGGACAAGAGAAATTACTTCCTCAAGCTGCTGATTTAGCCACTAGATTGCCAGGCCAGCATAAGGCCATATGTATGCATCATATTGACACCATGCATGACTATCTTCATTGAGTAGTCAATGATGCCTTGGGAGTAACCTTACAGTTATTGGATGGTGTGAAGCTGTGCAAAGCAGACAGCAGGCACATCCAAGCATACTCCAGAGCTTCCAAGTTTAGTGACCTGGAAGACTGGGCAATAGACCATGTGCACCCATCTTGCCATATGTTTATATAGTGGAGACCATATGGAATGAGAACAGATTTTTGTTCTGCCCAAGTTCTTGGCCAGAGAGGCCATGAGTTGGTTTCAACAAGCAGTATTGCACATCAATTGGATCCAATAGGACTGGATATTTAAAGGAGTTCTTACTAGACTGTACAATCAATTCATACACCTCTCTACATTGTAAGATGCATGGTGGGACTTTTAGTCTGCAAAATACACTGAGAGGCTGGGTGTACAAGGGTTCTATAATATCTTGAATGACTATGCCCAGAACATAGCAGTGTACTTGTAATGGAGTTACAAGAGTTGTGAGAGCTTACAGTTCACACTACACAGAATCAGACCAGTCCAGTCTATTGACTATGTAGAATGAATACAAAATAAGCTGCTTAATAAGCAGCAGGTAGCTAGGTATTTATAATTATATAACTATTATTATATTATAATAAATATAATATAATGTTCAACTACTAAACTAAGTAAAAGCTATGTGGCCAACACCACACAGCGGACTACGCTATACACCCCTCAATCAGACCAAACTATAGTCTCAAAGCACCACAATTGTCAGGCCATTGGTAAGTCAGGGATGGGGGCAATTGGAGAGTCTCCAGGCTCCCGGAATGGATCGGCAGTTGCGTTGTCCATATTATAGTTGAGGAGTTCATCCTCAGGTGTAGGCTCGTGAGAGGTGTCTGATGGCCCTGCCAGAGGCAAGGAATCATCATAGTCCCATAGCAGGGACAGCGTAATAGTGGGGTTGAAAGTTGGCCCTGAAGTAGGTGGTTGGGGATCAGGTAGATCTCCATTGTCGGATGGGTACTGGCACGTCCAGATTTCTTGGGCATGAATGTCTTGCCCAATAAGGAGATATATCCCCTTGATGAATGCGTCATCAAACACATGACAACTCTCCTGCTGCTGGAGCATTAGGCATTGGCAATTACCAATAGTGGCTTCACACCACCCATCCCACTGAGCAAGAGACTGAGGTGTTTCATAGTGATCAAGGTGTTGCAGCCTCTTGTCATTAATGGCAGCCGCCTCATTGTAGAGCTGGCTGTTGCCAAAGAAGATGTGGGCCAAGTAAGTGATCCCATACATATACACATGGTCAGCCCAGCTGACCAGGATTTGATTGTGAAGAAGGATGTGTAATGCATCCGAAGTGGTAAAGACAGAAGCTGAGGCTTCTGGGATGTCCACAGCCCGAGCCTCAAAGTTCAGGTCCTTGGTGGAGAGGGGCACAAAGGATTGCCTTGTAGCTGCCTCATATTTGGTGACGGCCTTTTTATAGAGGCCTGGCTGTGCAAAAACATAAGCTATGTGCTTGTGCACTATGGACTTGGATGGGCAGCTCATGCAGATAGCACATACAAGCGCAAACCCAAAAAGGCTGCGCCAATGAATGTGCATGGCACGGTTCATGGCCAGACCAGTCCACACATTGAGCATCCCAGAACACCCATAGAGAAGGGCATATGAGCCCAGGTAGTCCAAAGCAAAAGGTTGCTTTGGGTCAGGGGAAGTCAGGCCAATGAAGGCCAGCCTCTCACTTTTCTTGCAGTGATAAATTCATGGGACTTTCTCCCGCTCCTCCGAACTCACAAATGGTACTGCAATGGTCTTGTATAGGATCTCATTGAGTAATTGAAACATTACTCTGTCTTGGGCTGTGGGGTGACAATTTATAGTCACCTATTTGAATTTGTTGAGCAGGAGGTAGCCCAACTGATGCTGACAAATTAGCATAAACTGGTTGTTCACCAGTGCATGGAGCCTGCAGAGCTCTCAAGGGCTGCAGGAAAATCTGCAAGGTGCAACTTGGTACACCTTACTGTTGTGGGGCATATGTGTGGCATTGCTCTCTTTGTCGGCCTTGAAGGCCCTGGCTACGTGGGCTTCTTGCCTGACAAAGACAGTGTTGGTCACTGGTGACCAGTAAAATTGGGGAGACAACCCCATGCCAAAGAACGAGTTCTAATGCTCAATAGTGTGATCACAATAGATCACAATGCCAAGCGCATCACGGATGCACCTGGTCTCATCTTCAAGGAGGGTGGCTTCTCATTTGGCCTTATTTTATGCCCAACAGTCTATCTTGGCCTGTTGATTACTGTTGCACTGCTCATGCACCATATATTGTGCTGCAGTTTTGTGTGGCACCAGAGATTCTATACGAGCCTTTTCAGGCTCCTCATACTATTTGTCATTGAAGGGCAGAAATGGCAGCCTCTCTAGCCCAGCATTCTCCAAACGTGGGTCCATTGCCCACATGCACCAAGGGTATTGGACTAGAGGGCCCTCTACCAATACAGCGGGTAAAAAGGGGATGTTAGCCTCTGGAGCCCCTTTCAGGGCATCCTCAGAGAAGTGCATGTTAACGTATGCATGCCCTTCTGAGTTCTTACCCCAATAGTCCTTTTGGGATTGTGAGGCCTTAGCCTCAGTGAGGCGTGTACTAACACTCTGAGAACTCTGCTCCCCAGAGTGTGTGGTAGATACCACAGATAATGGTCATGAAGACATTGATAGGCTTCTACTCGGACTGAGCGCATCAAGAGACATTATAGGCCAACCGACACTTGACGTACTCAGGACTCTAGCGACCAGTTGAGAATATAGAGCAGCTCTAGCTCTGGCAAACTACTGCAGGATTTAGAAATCTATCCTAACCCCCTAACTACCAAGCCTTCAGCGCACTCTTTTCACCTAGCCCAAGGACAAGGGAGGCTCATAACGTATAGCGCTAACACAACGGCGGGAGAGGACTCTAACTAAACCCCGATCACTTCCAGAAGGAGCCAGCAGCAGACGCTGCCATTTGACGAGGCACTTCAATCAGAAGTCTAAAAGGATCAATGACGGCGGCACTGGATATACTTAAATCCAACATCTGGACCTGCCAGGAACTAATACAATGAGTAGCGCTGACATTAGCGCTCACGGCGTCTGTCGAGGATTTTCCGACCATACCCCGGAACAGCCTGGCCAATCGGAGATATAGTAAAAGTGAGCAGACTCGTACAATTCTAAGTCAATATAGAGTCGCTGCTGGTCGCCGTGGGTCATAACGCCATTGGTCGCCGTCAGCCATGTGCAAAAGGTCGCCGTTGACAGGTCGCCGTTAGAGGAAACCCGTGGGTCATAACGCCATTGGTCGCCGTCAGCCATGTGCAAAAGGTCGCCGTTGACAGGTCGCCGTTAGAGGAAACCACAAGGAGAGGCGCTAGGAGGTAGCGCCGCAGATGGACTTGTATCTTGGCAAACACGGTAGTGCATAGTATATAAAATAGCTACGAGGCGCTAGGAGGTAGCGCCGCAGATGGACTTGTATCTTGGCAAACACGGTAGTGCATAGTATATAAAATAGCTACCTTACATGTATATAACAACGAATCGTAACCCCTCGAAGAGACAGTTACACTTAGCGTTCAACTCGCGCTAGCTTCCTTTGACTTCGTCACTAAGTCAGGCGCTAGCTTTGTCTATCTCGTCTTCATCGTTTACGGTGCCACCTACGGGCACAATACGCTGCGCTATTCGTCTTTTCTCCAATATCTTTGCCTAAACTACGACGCTTACCGTCTGCCAGGTAGCCCCCAAAGCGCTATAAGCTAGCGCATCATTTTACTACCTCCACTCGAGCACACTGGGACCCTGTCAGGACTCCTCACAACTACGCACGCCAAGCGCTGGAGACGGCGTTGTACTGCGTATACGTCCAGCGCACCCAACCACAGCTGGCGTCATCAACGTGACCTCAGATGCGCCACTAGCAAGGCACTGAATCAGCCAGAGGGCAACTGGAGCAGGGACATCATCATAGGGGAGGATGTCCTGTCTTAGACTGGCCTCCCAGCTGGGAATAGCAACACTCAACTGAGTCAAGCGGGAGGGCACGTCCTTCACTCCTTGCTGATGTGCCCTTTTGCTAGAGTCAGTGTCCTGACTTGGGGGTGTAGTCTGCTGCTTATAAGCAGCCGATAGGGCAAGGAGATCAGTTTTGTGCTGAGCATGCATGTGATCCATATTGTCTATCATCCAACTGATGAGGACAACAGCCTCTGCATCATGGAGGAACAATGAGTCTGCGGGTACATTGTACCCATTGTCTCCCAGGCATTGGAGGAGAGTAGTCAGGACTAAGTCCTGGTTGAGACTGGACTCGATAGCCCATGCTTTTTCTTTGTCGCATTGAAGATGCAACTCTTCTTCCAAGCTGAGCTTGGGTTGGTGCAGCATCTTCAGCCACTGTAACAAGGAGAGCCTGGCCAGGCTCTTCATCAGTGCATTGGCCAGAGACTTGTTGCTTTGTTTTGTATTGAGAGCTTCTGTGCTCTCAGATGCCATTGTTGCTGGCATTAGGGATGATCTACATCTCACTGGGCTGTCAGCAGGCATGGTGGCTGACTGGGAGGTCAATTTTCCTCCCTTGGTGGGTGCCTCATATGAGGCACCATACTGGGACATTGCACCTCAAGCTCTTATCCAAGCCAGGGAGTACAGCATTATTACTGGCACACCAGCCATGCCAGGATAGTGTACTGGGGCCATAGACTGGGGCAAAGGATGTGCCCCCATCCTAACGCCACTTGGGGGCTAAATAGCCCCCTGTACTGGGCATGTTGGAATTGGTCCTCAGCATGATGTGGCGGATAAGCATCCTGTGACGTCTGGTGAGGCAAAAACCCACCCACAGGTATGTTCTGAGGCATAAAATTGCCCTGCATGAGTTGTTGTAGTGGATAGCCACTGATCATCGACTGCCATAGCAGGTAGCCTGCCGCTAGTTGTTGCTGCTGCTGTGGGAAGCCTACAGCCTATTGTGATTGTCCCTACTGAGGTGCATTTTGGGTCAGTGGGGAAGCCATCTGCCCCCTCTTCAGCTGACAGTAAGACCAACGGCGCAAGCTCAAACTGCTGCTGATGCTGCTGCTGCTGCTGCTGCTCACTACTGTCTATGGGCATGTTGTCCATAGTTGAGGAAAGAAAAGAAAAAAGAAATTTTGAATTTTAAGATATGTCTCAGCCACAGTTGCTGACCAACTCAGCCAAGCTGTGATCGGCACTGCCAATCAAATTAAGCGCCAGCATGCTTACTTAATTGATGTGGGCGCTTAACACCCTTCAACTTCAAATAACGGTCAAGTGCCGCTAGCTTAGAGCAATGAGGATATAGCTCCCATATTGTGTTCCTGAGGAACCAATGTACCTCAAATTTGAGTGTATTCTGCTCAGTCCACCAGTGCCCTATGATGCACTCAACAAACCATTTGTCATCATCTCATGCCCCAAAATCATAGAGGCCCAGGGTCGCCCTGTTAGGGAACAACATGTCATCAGACACACTATATGGTCACAACAGCAACACATGCAACTTTGGAACAATTCGTCATTTCTGTAATGCCTGCAGCAGCTCCAGCACATAGTTGAAGGTACTTGGCTCTGTGTTGAGCATGTGGTATGGGCCTACCCATTTCAGCCAAAGTATACTTGCCTGTCCCTTGGGAAGCCTCAGGTTACGTGTTGACAAGTAGACCAATGCTCTCACTGATATTGGTAGATCCGTTCACCTATGGTGATTGGCATTTTTTACTTGAAAGACTTGCATTTCAATGATGGCATCATGCACTGCCATGATGTTCTCTAGGGCCTGCCTGGCAAACTTGACTATGCCTCAGTGGGCTACCATATCCACACAAATTTTGTGCAGCATGGAGGGCAAGTACTCTCTATTAAGCTCAAAGGGTGCGTACCCTGTTGTCTCCAAAATACTCACATTAATCACAAACTCAGTGAGTGGACACCACACCTAGTCTTGTTGATCAGGACAAACAACTGCCCTCAGGATCTGGCCTATACTGCAGTTGGCCCACTCAGTCTGCCCATCCATCTGAGGATAGATTAAAGTCGATATGAGGAGTCTAGCTCTTAACAGCTTGTGGAGTTTCCTCCACCATTGTGACATGAATTTTGAGTCACAGTTGCTCACAATAGTACTAGGCAGCCCATGCAGCCTAACAATCTCCCTGAGGTAGATCCACGACAGCTCCTTAGCTGTTAGCATCATGCGCACTGGTATAAGGTGCACCATGCTCATCATGCAACATATAACTACCCAGAGGTAGTCAAACCCTCTAGACTTGGGAAAGAGACCTATAAAGTCCATTCCAATGGAGTCCCAAGGCTTTACCAGCACAGGTAGCTGGTGCAGCCTCCTGGCTGGAAATCCAGGAGGAAGCTTTGCCTTCTGACATGCTGCACATGATGCACAAAACTTGGTAACCTCCTGGGCCATGCGTGGCCATCAATACCATCTATGGATGTATTCCAATGTCCATGCGGCACTGAAGTGCCCCATTAGAGCATGGGCCTGGTCCAGTATTCACGTTACAATAGTTCACGTATGGGGAAGGCAAACCACTGCCACTCCTTGACAGTTCTCTGTTGTGATTAGTCCATTAGGCCCCTGCCTAAACCAAGGGTGATTGTCAGTATTGGTGATGATCTTGGTGGAGAAGGAGTCATGTCCATACTCCTGCACCACTTCTATATAGAAGTTGTTGTTGCTCAGGCTAGGTGGCTGGGATGAAGGCAATTTGCCTTCCAGCATTTCAGCCAGAGTGAAGGGTTGATTGGGGCGCTTGGGTTCTCCAGCTGATGCTGGTTCCATGACTTCATGCTCCTTGAGCAGCTGGGCAGCTAAGTCCTGCTCCTCACACTGCTCCCTGAGACGAGTACTTTGCCTGCATTCATCATTGCACATTGCATGTATGTCCAGGACATGTTCTCTGATCTCCTGGTATTGGTGGAGAGGGAGATCCTCCCCATCTGGGTCTATGCAGCAATCTGCCTGCATATACTCATGAGGCTCATGAGCCTCCCCGACTACATCACTCTCAAAGTAGCGAGACAGGCAGTCTGCCACTTTATTGAGTTCACTTTTAACATAGATGATGTCAAACTGGTATCTCAACATGTAGTCAATCCAATGTCGCTGACGCAGCAACAAGTTCATCTGAGTTTTGAACTCAGTATAAGCCATAACATTGGGCAAGAAGCTTGATATGTAGTTGACAAGGCCAACAAACTGTTGGATGTCATTGTAGTTTTGTGGCGTGCACTACTCCTGAATGCAGTTGAGCTTGTTCTGATCAGGGTGTATATCCTATTCATCGATGACATGCCCTAGGCAGTCTATACTTTGAGCATAAAGCTCACACTTTTTCTATTTTAAGTACAACTTGTACTTGCATAGTGGTTCAAATATGACTCTGAGGTGCTGCTCATGCTCCTCCATGGAATCCAAATAGATAAATATATCATCTAAGTAAATGTGCATAAAGCGTCCTATCACGTCTCGAAATATAGAGGTCATTAACCTCTGAAAGGTTGCAGGGGCATTACAGTCCCCAATCTGCATTATGTTGCTTGTAAATGTGCCCATGATCAAGGCAAACATGGTCTTGGGTATGTCTTTAGTGCAAATGCACACCTGCTTGTAGGCGTCGGTAAGATCAATTTTCAAGTGATACTTCACTCAGGCCACGTCTTCCCAGATCACCTCCTGATCTGGTAAAGGAGTTACATCCTTTATGGTATTGTTATTGTGCTGTTGTGCATCAAGAGCCATTCAAAGGGTTCCATCCTTCTTTGGGATGCATAATAGTGGTGCAGCCTGAGCAGTGGTGCATGGTGACCACCACTGAGCATTCAAATAGTGATTAGTTTTATTGCATAGTTGCTTCTGGAGTGCACATGGACAGTGCAGCAAGTGATACTTGTATTGCTTGCTCTCATCTATAAGATTGATCTCATGGTTTACTTCCTGCCATGGCAGGAGCTCCTCCTTGGTCTCATTGACCATATTGGCAAACTCTTCTTGCCATTGCTGATGCAACCAAGGAATATCTTCCTCACAAAGGCTTGTCGCCTTCTGTTTCCTCTTCAGATGTACTAGGGGAAGGACTTCTACTGTATCTGATGGTGGTCGAGGCTGCTGTGCATATTGCTTGCAGAGTGCAAGCACCTGATTAACACTGTTATCGAGTATGTGCAGCTTTAGTGGAAGATCTGCTATCACTGCCTTGCAAGCCACAAGGGTTTTCTTTTTACGTTTGAGGGAATATGTTACAGACACTTCGTCCGCTGCTGGCTGGCAATATGCTAGTGTCACAATTATTTGTCACTGGTGCACATTTTGTGCACACATAGCTGCCACCAGCATGTTCCACTCCTGCAGCATTTAAGAGTTGTATGTCCAGTCATATTCAGGAAAGGGAGCTGGTTGCTCCTATAAAGACCATGTGTCCTCACAATATGAGGCTTCCATCTCTCAATTGCTGTCCCTCAAGTCATCTAACTTGACTCAGGAGGATGTAGGTGGTCATACATCTACTGAGTCTTCAGGCTGTTTTGCCTTTTGCTGTCATCTATCTGGAGGCTTCACGCCTTGAACATCAGGAGCAAGTATTCGCTTGTCTCTTGTCTTGGAGGCTTGATACTCCTCCTCGCTCATCATCACCACATTGTGGTCTGAGCTCAGCCCAGGCATAGCCTGTACTTCCTTATCCACATCCTCCACCATTGGTGCTTTGCACAGGCTGAGTCAGAAAGAATCCTTGCGCTTTTTCGTAGTATGGTGACATTGCAGGCGATTATCAGTGTTGTCTGCTGTAGCTTGTTCTGCTGGGATCATTTTCCCATTTACTAGCACCTGGCAGTGCTCAAAGTCTAGCATGACTTTGTTACACCACATGAATGGCATTCCCAGTATCATGTCATAGCGGTCAAAGTTCGCTATATTTATACATTCCCAGCTCCATGAGCCCAGTGTCTGGACAGTTACAGTTGTCCCATACTGGACCATAGCACAGCTGCCTATAGTGCCCAGCTGTAATGCCAATGGCGTGTCTAACTCCTGTATGGAAATTCCATATACGTGGGCAAACTGAGGCATAATACCTGAAGTAGTACTCCTAGAGTCCCATAAGGTCCATGCCTTGTGGCCATTCACATTCACATACAATACAAGACACTCCTTGTCTGCCCGCTTCAATGTAGGGCACTGTAAAGTGCCTTCTGCTCAATGAAGAGTTACCTTCTTCATCTGTATGACATTATTCTTGTTGTGATCATTTGAAGGTGGCCAATCTGTCATTGCTACTAAGCACTCCGAGTTTCTGTCATGACTGTAGTATTCATTGTCATAGGCATCGTTCTATACGTCTACTGTGACGTATTCCTCTCCCTCCATAACCACACTCTTGGGCTTGGTGCCCAATGCCTCCTCTGGGGACTCTTGGTTGTCCGTGGGGCACTCAGCCTCAGACTTGGCAAAGATATCTTTGTTGCTCCCACTTGCAGCTGCAGTATGTGTGGCATGCAAGTGGGCTTGGGGTGTATACCCCTTCCTTGGGGCTCCCGTCCTTGCAGGGCAATTGGTAGCATAGTGGCCTGGCTGGCCACATGTGAAGCAAGTGCCTATCTGACTAGGTGGGTTGGCCGGCTTGGCTTCTGGCCTTAGCTTAGGACGTTCTCCATCCAGCATCTACTCCGGTTATGGATGGCTTTGTCCTTGATTCACTGCAGGAGTTCTGCATACCACAAACTGCGTGTTGCGGTTACAATTCAAGTCAGCCTTTTTAGTCAGAAAGGTCCCCACATGCTGGCCTCATGAGGGTTCCCCAGCAGGCAGTAGTTGCCTGCCTCCTCCTTTGTGGCCACTACAATGCTCATAGTGGTTAGCAGTCTTAAGGGACTGCTTGTATCTGATGTTATACACCACAAACTCCTCCACATCATTGACCTCTGGGGACAGTCTATCCTCACATATGAGATAGCGGCACATGTCCGCTGGGATACCATTTAAGAATGCTTTGAGCATCATATACCCATGCAGGTATACTGCCATGTTCTGAGCATGGTTGTTAAGGGTATCATAGAACCCTTGTACCCCCAATTTCTCAGTGTACTTGGTGGACTGGAAGTCCTGCTTTGCATCCTGTAGTGCTGAGGAATGCATAAATTGATCATACAATCTGATAAGGACTCCTTTGAATATCCAATCATACTGGACCCAGTTGATGTGCAGTACTGCTTGTTGAAACCACCCCATGGCCTCTCTGGCCAAGAACTTGAGCAGAACAAAGATTCATTCTTGTTCCATATAGTCGCCTTCATATAAGCACATGGTGAAGTGAGTACATATGTCCATCCCCCAGTCTTCCAAGTCACTAAACTTGGACGTGCCTGTGTAGGCGTGAATGTGCCTACTATCTGCTTTACGCAGCTTCACTTCATCGGATAACTGTAAGGTTACTCTCAGGGCATCATCAACTACTCAATCAAGATGATTGTGCATAGCTTCACAATGCATCCAAATGGCCTCCTGCTGGCCTGGAGATCTAGTCACTAAATAAACAGCTTAGGGAAGAGATTTTTCTCATCTACTCTGTGGCAGACGTCCCGAGCCTCCTTGACTGTGGGCATAATTGCCCTCATCTCAGGAGATGGATTTAGGGCATTCATCCTGGCCATTACTAGGAGCATCACGTCTGGTGGCACCATCTCAATCGAAGAAGTCTCCTTGATCATGATTGTTGCACTATTCTGGTTCTGGAGAAGATTGATTCTCCTGGCCCTGTGTCACGAATTGATGACACATCTTGTCAATGGGCTTAGTGCCCTCAAATACAATGCCCTGATTGTCAATAAGAGACTGTTCCTTAATCCTGAGATTGCCATTGCACATACGTTGATATGCAACTCTGTCGCTCAATGTTTCTGCCATTGGCACACGTGGCATCAAGGATGCCTCACTCTCCACTTTAAATGCAGTGCTATTGCATCTATCCAGGCCTGACATCTCTGTCCTAAGGTCCTGGTTACACATGTGTGGAGGGTCCTCACACCACCCCTGTCCTGCTGGAGTATAAAAGGTACTCACTGGTTTTACTTCGGGCACTTCCTGCACTCATGCTAGCGCTTCCACTAGCTTGGCTCCAACATCTTGATTAAAACGTGCTGAGGATTCCTTGGACATGTGGCTCCAGGGGGTCGATACCCCCAATTGCCTTGCAGCCTTATGCTGCAAATACATCTGGAGTTCCATAGTGAGAACTCTCAATATTAAATCAGTATATTTAGTACTGAATACAGTGGGCACCTCGTGCCCTTGTTGCCTAAGTGCTACTATATGCGCAGAAGCATAATGCTTGAGTCATGCCTGGGTGGTGTATTTCATCATGTCTGGGTGCAGATCCCAGAACATCTGCAAGCACATGATGTATGCGGTTTTCAACTGCTGCTCCTCTGCTCTGGTGATGACACCAACTGTAGTTGGGTGCACTGGACGTATACGCAGTACAATGCCATCTCCAGCATCTGGCATACGTAGTTGTGAGGAGTCCCGACAGAGTCCTGGTGTGCTCAAGCAGAGGTGATAGAACAATGCACTAGATGATAGTGCCTTGGGTGCTACCTAGCAGATGGTGAGCATCATAGTTTAAACAAAGATATAGAAGAAAAGACGAGTAGTGCAGCGTAATGTGCTCATAGGTGGCACCGTAAATGATGAAGACAAGATAGACAAGACTAGTGCCTGACTTAGTGACAAAGTCAGATAAAGCTAGCATGATTTGAACATTAAGTGTAACTGGGTGCTCAAGAGGTTACGATTTGTTGTTATATACATGTGAAGTTGCTATCTTATATACTATGCGCTACTGTGTTTTCCAAAATAAGTCCATCTGTGGCACTACTTCCTAGTGCCTCTCCTCATAGTTTCCTCTAACGGTGACCTGTCAATGGCAACTTTTTGCACATGGATGATGGCAACCAACGGTGTTATGACCCATGGCGACTCTAAATTATACAGGTCTGCTTACTTTTACTATAACTCCAATTGGCCAGGCTGTTCCAGGATATAGTCGGAAAAATCCTCAACAGACGCCGTGAGCACTAATGTCAGTGCTACTCATTGTATCAGTTCCTGATAGGCTCAGATGTTGGGTTTAAGTATATCCTGTGCCACCATTATTGATCCTTTTAGACTTCTGATTGAAGTGCCTCATCAAATGGCAGCACCTACTGCTAACTCCTTCTGGAAGTGATTGGGGTTTGATTAGAGTCCCCTCCCACCATCATGTTAGCGCTATACATTCTGAGCCTTCTTTGTCTTTAAAATAGGTGAATGAAGTGTGCTGAAGGCCTAGTAACTGGTAAATAGGGTAAATGGATAAGTCCTGCAATAGAGCAACAAAGCTAGGGCTGCTCTGTACCCAAACTGGTCGCTAGAGTCTCTAGTATGTCAAGTGTCGGTTGACCTATAATGTCTCTTGATATGCTCAGTCCAAGTAGAAGCCTATCACCAGCGTCATTGTTGCTAGATGACTCAATCACCTCCTCTGGGAGGTCTGCAACCTTTTGGACTTTCTCCACTGCTGGTGTGCATGGGAAGCAATTTTTCATGCTGCTTATGTCAGGAGTCACATCTTCCTCCAGTACCTCCTCTATGTGGGCTTCCGCTATCCTGGTGGGCATCAAGCCTGCCACAGCCTGCCTGGCCCCACTACTCCAAATGGGGAACGTAGGTCCCCCAGCCTGTACTGATGACTCAGTGTTTTCTGAGGCATCCTGGGTGCCTGTTGACTGCCTAACCTCATCAGAAGGCCCTTTGGAAGCTAACCGGCTAGACCGTCAAGGTCCTCCTGGCAGCTGCATAACTGGGGGAGTCAATCCTCCTGGCATCTTATCCTGTAGCCATTGCTGGCCATCATATTGTGAGCTCTCAGCTCTCTGGCCCTTGCTTTCATTCCCAGGCAGGTCAGTGCTCTGACCTTGATCTTGAGCCTTGGGTCATGATTGACCCACATTGGATGCTTGCACATCCTGAGTGTCTGCTGGGTCTCTCCATAGCTCATGAACATTTCACCTACCATCAGTGGAAACTGCAGGAATGGGATTACTCATCAATCCCCTGTTTGAAATTTGCACAGCATGGCTGTGCAAGAAGCTCGAGAAGCTAATAGAGTTCTGTCAACAAACTCAGCGACTGACATTGAATACTAGGCAATAGATCCTAGCTAGCAGATTCAAAAAAATGTAACAGAGTTACAAGAGTTGTGAGAGCTTACAGTTCACACTACACAGAATCAGACCAGTCCAGTCTATTGACTATGTAGAATGAATACAAAATAAGCTGCTTAATAAGCAGCAGGTAGCTAGGTATTTATAATTATATAACTATTATTATATTATAATAAATATAATATAATGTTCAACTACTAAACTAAGTAAAAGCTATGTGGCCAACACCACACAATGGACTATGCTACAGTACTCAGATGGGTACACTATGCTCAAGACATTCTTGGATAGTATACCAGTGGACATGCACCACTATCTGATCCACAAAGACAGGCTGTCCCCAGAAGTCAATGATGTAGAAGAGTTCATGGTTTATGCCATACAATATGAGCAGTTTTTTAAGACTGCTAACTACTATGAGCAGCATAGTAGTCATAAAGAAGGGAGCAGGCAACTAGTGCCAGCAACAACACTGATATGAGGTCAGTGCATAGAGACTTTTCTTGCTGACATGAAGCAAGACCGCAACTATAGTATGCAGTTTGTGGTACACAGAACATTGGCTGGGAATTGGAGGTACAGTCACATACACCTGGAGTGTGCTCAAGAAAGAGATCATCCTAAACCTAGGCCAGACTCCAAGCCTGCCAACTGTCAGGTTCTGCTGAGTCAGGGGCTTTCTGGGAAAGCAATGCCCTTATGAGGTGGACTTGATCTATGTGTACTCAGGTGGTCTGGAACTCCAGACCATGCTCTGGGGTTCAAGACACAAACAAAGGATTTCCAGGATAAGTAATTTAGTCTGGAGATTGGGAGAAGTTGAAAAGAGGAAGGGGTTAAGGTTGAATTGAGAACCAAGGGTTCTAAGACAAGACCAGGATTAATAAACTTTAGGTCGCAAAGTGCATACCAATCTCAAGAACATGTGAACAAGTTGGGCATGCCAGTCAAAGTGTGCCAGTCAGTGTGTATCAGTCACCCAAAAGGACACACAAACAATCAATGCAATATCAAGACTAGTCTACTACAAGTAGATAGCTACTCTTTAAGTACCAGTAGGGGTTACTCTGGGCTCCTGAGGGGTCCTGAGGTGTCTAGGCAATTCCAGGAATTAATCGGCAGTGGAGGGAGGAGGGGAAATTGTATACCAAAAATTGCACATATGGAGCGCACAATCAATTGATGCAGAGGAATGGTCCTGATGCATAATGCATGATAGCTGGGATGATTTGATGTGATCTGATTGTTGATTGTCATGCCAGCGGGTGGTCCTGGAGTCTGTGATGTGGGGCTGTCAGAGGGCATGCATGATGGCAGGAGTTGTGTTGTGGGGTGGGCAAGGGAGTCCTGGATATGGTTCTGGGGGGGTCCTGGAGTAGTTCTGGGTGGGAGGAGTCGTGACACCAACCCACGGTCAGGCAGGGACATGCTTCATATGTAGCCAACCAGGCCACTATGCTACCAGCTGCCCAATATGGGCAAGAGGCCAGAAGAAAGGGTATACACTCTGGGCCCACATATGTGCTGTACATACCACAGTGGCAAGTAGGAGTAATGGAGATATCTCTGCTGATTCTGAGGCAAAGCAGCCCACTGATGACCAGGAGCCTCCAGAAAAGACATTAAGTGCAGAG
This sequence comes from Macrolepiota albuminosa, assembly GCA_027475525.1. NCBI lineage: Eukaryota > Fungi > Basidiomycota > Agaricomycetes > Agaricales > Agaricaceae > Macrolepiota > Macrolepiota albuminosa. The sequence continues at coordinate 44,785 of JAMWFC010000091.1, forward strand.
CCTGAGAATGTGGTCATGGAGAGGGAGGAGTATGTCACAGTGGATATGTTTGACAACACCTTTAAAAATGAGTACTACAGTCATAACAGCGACTCTGAGTGCCTAGCAGCAATAATGGACTGACCATCCTTGAATAACCACAAGAATAACATGGTTCAAATAAAGAAAGTGACTCTTTGTCAAGCAGAGGGCACACTTCAGAACCCTACACTGAAACGTGCATACAAAAAGTGTCTGGTATCTTATGTAGATGTAAATTGCTACAAAGCATGGACTCTTTGGGATTCTAGGAGTACTATCTCAGGCATTATGCCCCAGTTTGCTTATGTATATGGAATTTCCATACAGGAGTTAGATATTCTGCTGGCATTGCAATTGGGTGCTGTAGAGAGCTGTGCTATGGTGTAGTACAGGATTAATGTAACAGTCCAAACATCTGGCTCATGTAGCCAGGAATATATGGATGTAGCAAACTTTGATTGCTATGATATAATATTGGGAACACCATTCATGCAGTGTAACAAAGTCATGCTAGACTTTGAGCACTGTCAAGTGCTGGTAAATAGGAAAGTCATCCCAGCAGAATATGCTACAGCAGACAATACTGATAATTGTCTCTGATGTCACTGCATGACAGAAAAGCATAAGGACACTCCATAACTTGGTCAGTGAAAAGCGCCAACAGTGGAGGATGTGGTTGAGGAGGCACAGGCTGGGCTAAGCTCAGACTATCAGGCAGTGATGATGAGTGAGGAGGAATATCAAGTCTCCAAGACAACTAATGAGCAAATATTCACTCCAGACAATTGAGGCGCAAAGCCTCCAGATAAATGCCAGCAGAAGGCAAAGAAGTATAAAGAATCAGTGGAGATATGCCCACCTATGTCATCACAAGTCAAGTTGGAGGACTTGCAGAACAGTAATCAAGAGGCAATGGCCTCAGAATGTGAGGACATGCAGTCCTTATGGGAGCAACCAGCTTCCTTGCCTGAGTATGACTAGGCATATGATCCTCAAATGCCACAGGAATAGAACAAGCTAGTGGCAGCCACTTGTGCACAAAATGCACACCAATAATAGACAAACGTCGTCACTGAGTATTGGCAGCCAGCTATGGATGAAGTATTTGTGGTGTACTTGATTAAACAAGAGGGAAGACCCTCATGGCCTGCAAGGCAGTGAGAGTGGCCCTGCCACTGAGGTTGTATATACTCAACAAAAGTATTGATTGGGTGCTCACAGTGTGCAAGCAATATAAACAGCAGATGCATCCACTCATTGATATAGTTGAGGTGCTTCTTCTGGTGTGTCATAAGGGAAAACAAAAAGCAACAAGTCTTCATGAGGACAACATTCCTCAGTTGCATTAGCAATGGCAAGAGGAATTTGCTAACATTGTCAATGGGACCAAGGAGGAGCTCCTGCTATGGTGGGAAGTCAATCATGATATTAATCTCATTGACAAGAACAATCAGTATAAATACCACCTGCCATGCTGTCTGCAAGCACTTCAGGAGCAACTATGCAATAAAACTAATCTCTATCTGAATGCTCAATGGTGGTCACCATGCACCACTGCTCAAGCTGCACCTTTACTGTGCATTCCAAAGAAGGATGGAAGCCTTTGCACAGCCCTGGATGCATGCTAGCACAATGACAATACAATAAAGGACATTACTTTTTTATCAGATCAAGAGGTAATCCAGGAAGATGTGGCTCAAGCCAAGTACCACTTAAAGATTGACCTTACAGATGCTTACAAGCAGGTGCACATATGCACCAAAGATGTACCTAAGACCATGTTTGCTTCAATCATGGGTACATTTACTAGCAATATAGTGCAAATTGGGGACTGTAACACTCCAGCAACAATTTCAGAGGTTGATGACTTCTATATTCCATCATGTTGATGATGCCCAAATTGAGCTGAGAGCACACTATCACTAGTACAGCTACTTAACCAATATAGCTTTGGGCATGCTAAGTGTGTGTGAGAGTCCTAGACAGGTTCAGAGAACACATAATAGGCAAGAGGTTGATGGCAAGAAAAGTGGATGGTTGTAGGCACTTGTGTAAGGCTCCAAAATGCAACAAGAGAGCACTAGAGTCACTAAGGAATAGCACTAAGAGATGTGGGAGAGTCACAAAAGAAAGGCACTAAGAGGTGCAGGAGAGAGTCACTAAGGAAAGGCACTAAGAAGTGTGGGAGAGAGTTACTAAGAGGTGCTAAGTGTTAGCATCTAGAATAGGATAATAAAAAGACAGGATTGCTTAGCAGATCTAAGCACAAATGCCAAGCTGTAGTTGCAAGGTGCTAAGAGATTGCAGAGAGAGAGAGAGAGAGAGAGAGAGAGAAAACTAAAGCAGAGTCCTCTTGCTGACATGGTCAACAAAAGGTGGTCTGTTGCATATAGTGACCAAAATATTGGGATATGATTCCTACTGCCAAATTGATTATGTGCTACTAACAAAAAGTAAGTGTTTATAGTAAAGAAAGTTAGCCATCACTAAGAAGCTAAGCATTGGCAAAGGAGTGGTGAACTGGTAAGAAGAATGTAAGTAAATGCCATAAATTAAACTATATGGTAAAAAGGTCCACAATCATGCAGTCAGTTATTTGTCATAAAAATACTTTATTATTCCATCTTATAAGCACTGCCACCAGCTAAGAGTATTATTCCAGATTGACTGATGCCAAGTATCCATGTCAAGGTATAGCTATGGAGTACAAATGGCAGCAAGTGGCAAGGTGTGGCAAGATGTCAACAGTAGTGCTAAGAATAAGTGATGCCATAAAAGTAGTCCTGGAGTAATTGGAGGCTGTAGCTGCAAGTTGTTAGTGTAAAAATATGCAAAAATCAGTGCCAGAAGTGCTAGAATATGCTGCTTCTAGTAGTACCAGAGGGCCAACATGAGGTGCTGGTATTGGTGCTATTCATGGCCAGCCATGATAAGAGCTTATCAATATGATAGGATGTTTCATGCACATCTATTTAGATGATATATTCATTTTTTCTGATTCCATTGAGGAGCATGAACAGCACTTCAGGGTTGTGTTTGAATAACTCAAGACAAGCTTGATCACATATGTGAGTGGCATACACCATGGAACTATAACAACATCCAACAATTTGTTGGCCCTGTTAATTATATATCAAGCTTCTTGCCTGATATCACTGCATATACTGGGCTACTCATAGCTATGACACAGAACAGGTCACTGTTCAGTTGGCATCCACTGCACTAGTGGTGCTTTGAGATGGTGAAGAGGATCTGTATTAAGACCCCAGTCATTTAACTTATTGACCCAAGAAGATGATGATGATAATGATGATGAACCCTTTTATTTTTTGAGACCTATTTTTACATGCATATTGCTTGGGTATTGTGTCCTAGGTCACACGGTACAGTAAGGTATAGTATTTTTCCATATTAAAACCCTGACTTATCCACCCTTATCATGCTGTCCCTATTTTCTCCTAACCCTTCTACTCTTGGCAATGCTTGCCAGTGTTTGGTTAGTATATGTAACACTTCCAGAGGATTGAACCGACAACCTCAGGAAAACTGGAACTAGCAGGGCTTGAACCTGCATCACATGTTATCATTACACCATAGTCCTGTGTTATTACTTGCTTTTTCTTGTCAACTAGTACCATTCTAGCTCCAGTCAATAGGGGCTTAAGCATAATCCTGGGCTTTAACTAAGGTGTATTGACACACCCTTACAGTATAGGTCTTAGAAGACCAATCACTTATTGGCTTCCTTTAAGCCATAACTTCTGGTGATGACACCAACTGTAGTTGGGTGCGCTAGATGTATATGCAGTACAATGCCGTCTCCAGCGCTTGGTGTGCGTAGTTATAAGGAGTCCTGACAGGGTTCTGGTGTGCTCAAGCAGAGGTGATAGAATGATGCGCTAGATGATAGTGCCTCAGGTGCTACCTAGCAGACAGTAAGTGTCGTAGTTTACACAAAGATATAGAAGAAAAGATGAGTAGTGCAGCATAATGTGCCCATAAGTGGCACCGTAAATGACAAAAATGAGATAGATGAGGCTAGCACCCGACTTAGTGACAAAGTCAGAGAAAGCTAGCACAATTTGAACACTAAGTGTAACTAGGTGCTCAAAAGGTTACAATTTGTTGTTATATACATCCAGAGTAGCTACCTTTTATACTATGCGCTACTATATTTTTAAAATAAGTCCATTCATGGCACTACCAATTAGCACCTCTCCTTGTGGTTGTAGGTCACAGCGACCTGTCAACGGTGACCAGCACACATAGGGAAATGGCAAGCAACGGCGTTATAGCCCATTGGCCATGGTGACTCTAAACTGACTTAAACTTTGTATGAGTCTGCTCACTTTTTAGTGTAATTCTGATTGGCCAGGCCTTTGCAGGGTATAGTCGGAAAATCCTCAACAAACACTGTGAGTTCTACTGTTGGTGCTAAACCTGGTATCAATTCTTGATCCATAAAATGTCAGGCTAAAGTATATCCTGTTCTGTTGCTGCTGATTCTTTAGACCTCTGATTGAAGTGCCTCATTCAATGGCAGCACCTAATGCTAACCCCTTTATGGAACTGATTGGGGTTTGGTCAAAGTTGTGTCCCTGCTGTCGTGCTAGCACCCTGAGTCCTTGGTCTCCTAATCCTCCAAAGTCAATAAGTAGCATATGCTGAAGGCTTAGTAGTGGTGGTTTAGACTGATAAACAATGCCTATAATTGAGCGCTAAGGTTTGTGGTTTCCTGTGTCTGAGAGGATTGCTAGGGTCTTGAGTATGGCCTGTGTCCATAGGCCTATAGTGTGCCTCTTGATGCACTTAGTCTGAGTAGAAGCCTATCACTGGTAAGGCCTCATAATACTATAACCTTCTCTGCACTCAGATGGTATCTTCTGGAGATTGATCCCAAGATTCAGAATCTGCAATGGTATGAGCCAGCTGAGTAGGGCCAATGATAGTCCTGCTGCCTGCCAGTCTTAAGCTGACAATAAGCAGCTGATCAAATCAATGTTACTCCGACCTCAATAGCCATGCTGACCCATCCAATGGACCACACATTATATCAGCAGCCTAATCAAACTATTGACACCTTCTTTTCCCACCCACCCATACTAGGACATGCTTGGTCAGTGAGTTTAACCTCTCTCAATTCTGTCCCATTGGGCAATCCTAACTATTTTTCCTGTTTCAGACAAAAGTGCAGTGGTCACATTGCTTTATCAAGTTACATGTTGATTGGTTCATCCAACTATGGCCTGCACAACAAAGCCTCCCTAGTCAACATGTGCAGGCAGTGGCTTCCTGGTGGCATTGAAATAACTTATATGGTGTCTAAGGTGTTTTTCACATGAGCATGGTTTGAACTTACATCCTCCTCACTTGTAAGAGCACATGACCCCTGCTTCACACCACAGTGGTGCCAGCTGAGCCACCATGGCCCCTCAATCTAAGAGCAGATGAGCCTATTTGGCTCATATGCAATGTGTCAAAGACAGGTGTTGAGGCCATGTATAGCCAAGGAAGCAGCTGGCAGACATGCCACTCAGCAGGGTTTATGTCCAAAACGTTTACCACCACTCAGCAAAACTATGCTGTGCATGAGCTAGAGACTCTAGCAATACTTGAGGCTCTTCTCAAGTGGAAAGATAAGCTGATGGAGTATTCCATTCATATTATTACAGACCACAAGATGCTTGAGTTCTTTAAAACTTAGATGAACTTGTTGCTGCATCAGCGGTGATGGATTGACTACATGTTGAGATATCAGTTTGACATCGCCTATGTTAAAGGTGAACTCAACAAGGTAGCAGACTGCTTGTCTTGTTACTTTGAGAGTGATGTGGTCAGGAAAGCTCATGAGTCTCATAAGTATGTACAAGCAGATTGCTATATTGATTCTGATGGGGAGGACTTACCTCTTCACTGGTATCAGGAGCTCAAGAAACATGTCCTAGAAGTATGTGTGATGTGCAATGAGGAATGGAGGCAAAGCACTTCTCAGAGAGCAGCACAAAAAATGAGATATTGCTGCCATGCTGTTGAGGGAGAATGAGGCTGGAAAACCAGCATCTCCTGGAGTGCCTGAGCATCCTGACCATCTCTTCACACTGGCTAAGATGCTTAAAGGTGAATTGCCTTCAGTCTAGCCTCCTAGCCTGGGGAAGAATGATTTTCATTAACAAGTAGTACAGGAGTATATACATGACTCCCTCCTTGTCAAGATCATCAGCAACCTCAACAATCATCCATGATTTAGACAAGGGCCTGATGGTGTAGTAATGATGGACAATTATCAGGGAGTGGCTGTAACCTGTATTCACTCTTCAGAGCATGCCAGAGATTTTTTAGAAAACATTTATTAAAAACAGGTCATATAATTTTTAATAAGTGTTTCTTTGGAAACTTTTATAAAAATTTCCTAATAATGGAATTTTTTCAGAATTTTCTAGAAAAATACTTGTTAGAAATCATCTGACCTGTTTCTAATTAATGTTTCACCAGAAATCTCTAGTATGCTCTGAAGTGATTTTACATGTGCAGAACATTATCTATATAGAATGGGACAACCGTTTTGTGAGAATTATTGATTAGTCAGTTCTGACTAAAGCTGACAAAGATTTGCCTTTTTCGTTTGTTTTTTGGTCAGTTTTTCAGTAGAAAAGAAAAAAAAAAGATATTAATTAATAAAAAAGAGTGTATATTAAATATTTAAATGTACAATATCTCTTGAACACATGTGGAAGGTATCTGGAGTGTGTGAATGTGGCCGAGGCCAAAACACGATTTAGTGGACACCAGTTTTCACGCCTCGTGTGTTCTTAAACCAAACAGCATCAATTTTTCCACGGTTTCAATGTTGTAGTGAGTAAACTACACTACAAAGTAAGTGTTGATTGATTGATTGATTTACAAATATTAATAACCATTCTTATAGCAACGCTTGTAAACTACACTACAAAGTAAGTGTTGATTGATTGATTGATTTACAAATATTAATAACCATTCTTATAGCAATGCTTTGAAACTCAATTACAAAGTAAGTATTGATTGATTGATTGATTGATAGATATTAATAAATGATTGATCTAGCTACAACTTCGAAATTTGATTACAAAGTAAGTATTGACTGATTGATTGATTGATGACTATTAACAAACATTCTTATAGCGAAATTTTCACACTCAACTACAAAGTAAGTAATTATTAATTGATTGATTGATGAATCTTAACAAACATTCAATAGCTCGACAACTTTCAGCTATTGATTGATCATTGTAAGTGATTTTTAATGTATTTGAGCTTAAAAAATGCTTAAAAAATTCGAAAAAAATCACAGAAAAATCAGGGAAAATTCAATTCAGCTTATAGTGAAAGTTTGGGCTATTGTAGTAAGTGACTTTCATTGTTTTTGAGCTTTATAAGTGCTTAAAAAATTCAAAAAAATTCAGAAAAATTCTATTCAGCTTACAGTAATACTTGGACAACTTTGAGCTATTGATATACTCATCATGTAAGTGTCTTTCAATAGTTTTAAGCTATGAAAATGCTTAAAAAATTATTCTTTCAGGCAATCTTCAACTACTCATTCTAATAATGGACCCAGTACTCCTGAAGGTCAAAGACAGCAGGCTAGGATTCAAAGCAGGCTACAACAGTTACAAATGACTGATCCTGATGAGCGCCATGCAAATAGAAGTAGAAGATCTACTTCAGTGGTTATACCACTTCATTATGGAACTGGGGATATGGGAACTGGGGATATGGGAACTGGGGATATGGGAACTAGGGATATGGGAACTGGGGATATGAGAATTGGAAGAAATGATCAGATTGCCTCTAGCTCTTTGGGAAGGCCTATTGGACCAACTGTTGCTATGAACTTATTTGCATCTGAGGATGTACAACTTGGAACTACAGGATTGGGGAATATGAGAACTAGGGGAAATAATCAGATTGGTTCAAGCTCTGGAAGAAATACTTCTAGCTCTTTGAGGAGGCCTGTTAGACCACCAACTGCAACTGTTGCTGAGGATCTATTTGCTAGGGCTATTCCTGAAACTCATTTACCTGAAGGATGGAATGCCCTTTTGCAAAATCCTATTCCTAGAATGATACCACCTCTACCTTTTCTTGCACATAGAGCTCCTTATGTGCCTTCAATAGTAGCACCTCTACCAGCTGCTGTGCATGGAAGAGATCATAGAGTGGGATCAGTCAATCAGCCTGTAGTTGGTGGGACTGCTATGAGTATACCTGAAACTCATTTGCCTGAAGGTTGGGATGCTCCTTTACAGAATCCTATACCTAGAATGCCTGCTTTGCATAGAGCTGCTTTGCCAAACTTCACAATGCCACTGCCACTGCCACCTGCACTTAGGAATAGAGGGAGACAGCAGGTTGCTCCTATACAAGCACAATCATTAGCAGCATTGCAAGACCAACAAAGGTTGAGGCATATTGCTGCAGCTGAGGAGCAGGATAGACAATGGCAGGCACTAGCAGTATTGCAGGAGCAACAGAGGCAACAACAGGCATTAGCAGTATTGCATGAGCAACAACAGCTCAGAGATATTGCTATAGCTGAAGAGCATGCAGTAGCAGAGGCACAAAGGGCTTTACATCAGCTAGAGGTGAGACAAAGACAACTTTTAAAAGTTGCATTGACTAAGAAAGATTAACAGGATGTAGATCTCAATCCTGAACATAGGCCTTTGAATCAGGCTAGGGCTGAAAGGATCTTACAAAACTGGCAACAGCAACATTTAGCTGATCTTGAAGAGGATTTCAATGATTTGGATCCTCATGGATTACAAAATATCCATGCAGCTTTTGATGAAATGCTTCAAAATCCTTTGGAGTATTTGGAGCATCCCATAGACAATGAGATTGATCCAAATCTACTGGATGATCCTAGGAATAATCCTGCTGAGAATATAGAGGAGGACTTGGAGTATGTGGATCCACCTGGAGATAATAGACAGCAATATCTACCAGCACCTCCTGACTTGGAGTATGTGGATCCACCTGGGGATGTCATGCAGCAAAATGTACCAGCACCTCCTGTCTTACAGAGGATACAACAACCTGATGATGTTCAGCCTAGAAATGCTCTTCCAACAGGAAGACAGCATTATCTGGATGGATCCCCTTCACATTATCTTGGTTCTATGGATGTTGCATGTCCACACTGTCATGCTCTACATTTTGATGCTGAAAAGCTCTCCAAGTCTACTAGATGTAATCCAAAGTTTGGCATGTGCTGTTTACAAGGGCAGATTGATTTGCCTAGACTTGAAGATGCTCCACCAGAACTGCTTGGCTTACTCCAAGGTCACCATCCTCTTTCTGATGCTTTCAAAGCATCTATCTGTCAATACAATGCAGCCTTTGCATTTACATCTCTGGGAGTCAAGATTGACCATGCAATTACCAATGCTTCTGGACCATACAGCTTTAGGATCAATGGAGAGCTCCATCATCTGACAGGTGCTTTGCTTCCAGCTGAAGGTGATCATCCTGTGTATGCACAATTCTACTTCTACGATCACAATCAACAATTGGCTTTTCGTCAGAGAAGCAATTCTAGATTGGATCCTCAGATAATGGCCTCTTTGCAGGATATGCTTCATAGAGTCAATCCCTTTATTGGCTTATACAAGCTTGCAAAGCAGATTATGACAGAAGTTCCTGAAGGCCAACCATAAAGGCTTTCTGTTCAACTTAGAGCTGATTTTGGAGACCATTGACACTATAACAACCCTAATGAACAGGAAGGAGTTGCTGCAATTATACCAGGGGATGGTTCTAAAGAACGATCAGATCACCGTGACATAGTCCTGCATCTGCATGGAGGTCAATTAAAGCAAATCAGCCATTTGCATCCCTATTATACTCCCTTGCACTATACTGTCATATTTCCAACTGGAGAACCTGGATTTCACACCGATATTCAATCTCAATTTGGACCAGCAGGAGAACAAAGAGCTAAAAAGGTTAGCCAAACTGCATATTATGCATATAGGCTGCAGCAGAGGGCTTTGGAAGCCAATGCTGCATTGCTTTGGAGTAGCAGACTGTTCTAGCAATATGTTGTGGATGCATGGGCATCAATAGAACAATCAAAGCTCAACTGGGTCAGACAGAATCAAAAAAAGATTAGGGCTGAAGTCTATCAAGGAGTGGTTGATGTGGCTACTGGAGATGAAGATTTACGCAGGCAAAGCCGACGTGTGGTCCTTCCCTCTTCTCATGTTGGAAGTGAACGACATATGCAGCAACTATTCCAGGACTCTATGGCTATTTGCAAACATTTCCATAAACCAGATCTCTTCATCACCATGACTGCCAATCTAAAGTGGCCTGAAATAGAAGAGGCTCTGCTAAAAGAACCTATGGTTAATGGAAAGAGGCAAACAGCTTCTGACCGTCCAGATATTGTTGCCAGAGTATTTGAACTCAAGAAGAATGCTCTTTTGAAGGACATAAAAGATGGTCTATTTGGAAAATGTGTGGCATCTGTCCATACCATTGAATTTCAAAAGAGGGGACTTCCACATATACATATCTTGATCTTTTTCCATCATCACGACAAGATCAAAGATGCAGCTCATGTGGACACTATTGTTTCTGCTCAAATTCCTGATCCAGTGACTCAGCCTCAATTGTATCAGGTATTGGCTTTGCTTGAATTATCAATGCAGTAACTGACCTTTGTTATTAGGTTGTTACTACCAATATGGTTCATGGTCCATGTGGAGCAGATTTTCCCAATGCCAAGTGCATGGTAGATGGCAAATGTTCCAAGAGATATCCCAAGGAATTTCAGGAAGCTACACAGTATGGTGATGATGGCTATCCCCAATATGCCAGACCTAACAATGGCCGCTTTTTTGAAAAGCATGGTCGTCGTTATGACAATCGTAATGTTGTCCCATACAATCCATATCTCTCAGCCAAATTCCAATGTCATATCAATGTGGAAGTCTGTGCTTCAGTGGATGCAATCAAATACATTCACAAGTACATCTACAAGGGCCATGATAGGACAACTTTGGAGATTGCTAGGGAGGAGAGGGATGAAATCAAGGAACACTTGAGTACATCTACAAGGGCCATGATAGGACAACTTTGGAGATTGCTAGGGAGGAGAGGGATGAAATCAAGGAACACTTGAATGCCAGATACATTTCTGCTCCTGAGGCTTGCTGGCACATCTTTGAATTCAACATACATGCTGAATATCCTTCAGTGTACAGATTGCCTGTGCACTTGGAAAACCAGCATGAAGTCTATTTTCCAGATGATGAACCAATACAGGTGGTGGCTGCTAGACCTAATGCAGACAAGACTGCACTCACAGCTTGGTTTGAAGCCAATATCAGGTTTCCCAATAATAACACCACTTATCAGAACTTTCCAACCAAGTTTGTTTATGAAGCATCTAAACGGAGTTGGAAGGAGAGGCAGAGAGGGACAGCAATTGAAAGGATGTATTTTGCTTCACCAAGACAGGGAGAAAGATTCTATCTCAGGATGCTCTTGACTGTTGTAACCAATGCAACTTCATGGGCTGATCTCAGGACAGTCAATGGCCATATCTATCCCACTTATCAAGAAGCATGCAAGGCTCTAGGTCTTTTGGAGGATGATGCAGAATGGAGGCAGTGTCTCACTGAAGCTGCTCCAATCCAACTAGGATCAGCTCTCAGACAGCTGTTTTGCACTATTCTATTCCACTGTGCTCCTGCTACTCCTGAGGCTCTATGGGACAAATTCAAACATTCTATCTGTGATGATCTTTGACACAGATTGGAACATACTAGGCAATACAGGGACCGAGTCTTTACCAATGAGGATGTCTATGACTATGGCCTTTATCTCATCAATGACACTTTGATGAATTTTGGAAAAACTCTGAAAGACTTTCCCAACATGCCAGAGGCTCAACAGAATTGGAATATAGTTCCAGGTAATTGGCATTTGCATAAGAGATTGACTTGAATACTGATCAATCTTCTAGGCAATAGACTTTTGGAAAATGAAACTAATTATGATGTTGAGGATCTCAAGCAAAGAGTGGAGGGAAACAAAGCCAAGTTCAATGTGGAACAACTGGAGACTTTTGATGCTGTCATAGATTCTGTGAACAACAATTTGGGCAGGATGCTATTTATTCACAGTGCTGGAGGATGTGGCAAAACCTTTGTCTGCAATACTCTGGCTGCTGCAGTTCGTTCCCATGGAGATGTGGCATTATGTGTAGCATCATCTGGCATTGCTGCCTTATTGTTGGAAGGGGGTAGGACAGCTCATTCAAGATTCAAAATTCCCATTCCTGCTCTTGACACATCCATTGCCAATATCAAGAGAGGAACCCAGTTATCACAGCTCATACTTTGCACCAAAGTTGTCATTTGGGATGAAGTTCCAATGCAACACAAAAATGCTATTGAATCAGTAGATCATGGCTTCAGAGACATCTTTAATAATGACATTTCCTTTGGTGGAGTTACTGTGGTTTTTGGAGGGGACTTTAGACAAACTCTTTCAGTGGTTTCACATGGACTCAGGCAGCAGATGATTGCTGCTTCACTCAAAAGGGGCTGACTTTGGGATCATATTCAAGTCCATTACTTGGTCCAAAATATGAGATTGGATCAGACTGCAGAATATATTGCTCATGCAGCTTGGTTGTTGAATGTTGGTGCAGGGAAAAATCTAGAACCTGGAGAAACAGTCAAACTGCCTGAAAGGATGATCTGTGATGACAATTCTATCACTGGATTGATTTCTTCCACATATCCTGATATTGGTCATCCTCAAAATGATCAGTATTACCTGGACCGGATTATTCTCTCTGGCAAGAACTCTGATATAGAGGAGATCAATGCAGAAGTTCTAGAGAGGTATCTAGGGGAAGAAAGGATCTTACAGAGTGCAGATTCTGTTCTTTCTAATAACAGAAATCCTGATGGCCTTGCCTTATATCCTGTGGAATATCTCAACTCTTTGAAAGCCAGTAGTTTGCCTTTGGCTAAACTGGCTTTGAAGATTGGAGTTCCTGTCATGCTCCTCAGGAATCTGGACACAACCAAAGGACTTTGCAATGGAACAAGAATGATTGTTACTCATATCAGCACCAGAGTCCTCAGATGTCGTATTATCAGTGGAGATGTCAAGTTTGCAGGTTCAACTGTTTTGATTCCAAGGATCAATCTAGATGCCTCTGAAGAGGATTTGCCCATACCATTATGCAGAAGACAGTTTCCAATTCGATTGGCCTTTGCTATGACTATTAACAAGTCTCAAGGGCAATTAGTCAAGCATGTTAGATTGGACCTTTGATCACCTGTTTTTACACATGGCCAACTTTATGTTGCACTTTCTCGATGCACATCAGGAGATCGTATCAAGGTGAACATCAAAAACAACTGCAAATATTGTATATCAAGAAGTTCTCAATGGTTTACAAATGTAAGTGTGATTGTTAATTAACTACTTATTACTAACTTTATATTTTAGCATCTAACTTGATACTGTACATATAACTTGGAATTATAGCATTGTTTCAACTACTTATTACTAACTTTATATTTTAGCATCTAACTTGATACTGTACATATAACTTGGAATTATAGCATTGTTTCTTGAGTTTACAAATGTGAGTGATGTTTAATTACCTACTTATTACTAACTTTTATATTTTAGCATTTGACTTGATATTTGTTGATACTGTACTAATAGAATATATATAACTTGGAATTGTAACATCATTTCTTGATAAATGTGAACTTTCTATTCTTTAACAACATATGCTTGAACCAGTAAGACATAATGAAAGTAAGTCATGATAGAAGTTGAGTTATGAATATACATATTTGGAACCCCTAACCGAACAAAGTGAGGTTGGGGTGAAGGCTGAGTTACTTATATACATACTTGGAGCCCTAACTATTTGGAACCCCTAACCGAACAAAGTGAGGTTGGGGTGAAGGCTGAGTTACTTATATACATACTTGGAGCCCTAACCGAACAAAGTGAGGTTGGGGTAGAGGCTAAGTTACTTATACATACTTGGAGCCCTAACCGAACGAAGTGAGGTTAGGGTGGAGGCTTAGTTGGGGGGGGTTTGGGGGCGAAGCCCCCAACGAGCTACGAAATTCGTGCCGAAGGCACGAATCGTAGCTCGTCTATAGTATATGCGACTTGGGGGCGAAGCCCCCAACGAGCTACGAAATTCGTGCCGAAGGCACGAATCGTAGCTCGTCTATAGTATATGTGACGATGCCTGGGAAATGATCTGATTAGTCAGTTCTGACTAAGGCTGACAAAGAATTGCCTTTTGCGTTTGTTTTTTGGTAGATGTGTGTATAAAATGCTTAAGAAATTCAGATAAAATCACTGAAAAATCAGAAAAAATTCAAGGTCTACTGATACACTGATTGTGAATTTTTTGAGGTTTATAAATGCTTAAAGAAATCTGAAAATTTCAAGAAAAATTCAATTGCTCTGTTTTTCAGGAGATGTTAGTGGAAAATGCTCAAATAATTCCAGGAAAATCACCAGAAAATCAGAAAAAATTCAAAGGCTACTAATATACTGATTTTGAGTTTTTTTAAAGATTTATAAATGCTGAATAAAATGCAAAAGATTCAAGAATTCAATTTAGCTTACAATAATGCTTTGAAAGTTGTGGAAGAGACTGAGTTGAAGACTGAGGCCTTAACCGAACAAAGTGAGGTTGAGGCTGGGATTAAGCATTGAATTGTGAAGACCGAGGCTGTCATGACCCCTCCCTGGCACATCCCCGGAGCCCCATCCGGGAGCCTCTCTTGTCAACCCCACAACGCGCCCCGCCCCCATGGCTGCCGATGCCACCATCACACGCATCAAAGACTGCCATCAACCAGCACCCCCAGCAACCCTGCATCATAGACCCTGGGATCAACCGCCATCAACGATTGGATCATGCTGCTTGCTTCTAGCCATCATATATTACGCATCACAACTCTCTCCATGCCAATTGATCATGCACCCCACACACGCGATCCAGGTATACAGTCCCTGTCCACTACTTAATGCCTCCCGGAACTTATCCCAGACACCCCAGAACCCTGAGACCCAGTCCCATAGTATTTATAATGTAGTTCCCCATTGTACTTGCTAGTCTTGATATTAACTTGAATTGTTGCGTGCCCTCTGCTTGATTGGTACATGTTGACTGGCATGCTTTGACTGGCATGCTTGAACAACCGCGTGCTCTAAGTTTGATATGTACTTTGCGACTTACAATTTGTTAACCCGGTCTCGTCTTAGAACCCCTGGTTCCCAACTCGACCACCTCCCAACTCTCAGCCTCTAAAACCCAAAACCCCCAGATCAAGTTCCCTTCCCCAGGACCATCCCTTGTCCATGTCTTGAACCCTGGAGTTCTAGCCCCGGAGTTCCAGACACCCGAGTATCCATAGATCAAGTCCGCCTTGTAAGGGTGTTGCTTTCCCGGAAAGCCCCCAACTCAGCGGAACCTAACAGAGGCCTTAACCAAACAAAGTGAGGTTGAGGCTGGGATTAAGCACTGATAACCGAATGAAGTGAGGTTAGGGTGGAGGCTTAGTTGGGGGGGGTTTGGGAGCAAAGCCCCCAACAAGCTACAAAATTCATGCCAAAGGCACGAATCGTAGCTCGTTATGTGTATATTGGACCAGGCTCATGCTCTAATAGAGCACTTAAGTGCCACACAAATGTTGAGATACATCTAGAGATAGTATTGGTGGCCATGTATGGCCCAGGAGGTTACCAAATTCTGCACATTGTGCATGGCATGTCAAAGGGCAAAACTGCCCCCTAGACCTCCTGCTTGGAAGCCTCACCAGCTTCTAATGCTAGTAAAACTCTGAGACTCTATTGGGATAGACTTTATTGGTTCATTTTCCAAGTCTAGAGGGTTTGACTACCTCTGGGTAGTAATATGTCGTATAACTAGTATAGTGCATCTTATACTGGTGTGAATGATGCTGACAGCTAAGAAGCTGTCATAGATCTACCTCAGGATCATTAAGCTGCATGGGCTGCCTAATACCATTGTGAGCAATCGTGATTCAAAATCCATGTTGCAATGGTAGAGGGAACACTACAAGCTGTTAGGAGCCAGACTTCTCATGTCAACATTGTTCCATCCACAAACAGATGGTCAGACTGAGCAGGCAAACTGCAGTATAGGTCAGATACTAAGGGCAGTTGTCTGTTTTAATCAACAAAATTGGATTGATTGGTGCTCACTTACTGAGTTTGTGATTAATGCAAGTATATCTGAGGCTACAGGGTATGCACCCTTTGAGCTTAATGGAAGGTACATGCCCTCCATGCTGCATGAAATTTGTGTAGATGTAGCAGCCTACCAAGAGGTGGTCAAGTTTGCCAGGTGGGCCCTGGAAAATATTGCATGTGCACATGATGCAATTATCAAGATGCAGGTGTTCCAGGCAAAAAACGCCAATCATTGTCAGTGGAGGGATGCACCTATATCAGTAGGTGTGTTGATATACTTATCAACATGTAACTTGAGGCTTCCCAAGGGATGGGCAAGTAAAATCTGTCCAAAGTGGGTAGGTCCATATTGCATACTCAACATGGAACCTACCTAGTACCTCCAACTATATGTTGGAGTTGCTGCAGGCATTGCAGGAACATGCTGCTGCAACCATATGACACGTCTGATGATGCGTTGTTTCCAAACAGAATAATCCTGGGCCCCTATGACTCTGGGGCAAGGGATGACAACAAATGGTTTGTTGAGTGCATCATTAGACACTGATGGAATAAGAGCAATATGCTTGAATTTGAGATGCAGTGGTCCCTGGGGGACACTACATGGGAGCTATACTCCCATTGCGCTAAGTTAGCAGTGCTTGACCATTATTTGGAATTAAAGGGTGTTAAGCACCCAAGCCAGTTAGGTAAGCATGCTGGCGCTTAATTTGATCAGCAGTGCTAATTGCAGCTTAGCTGAGTTGGTTAGCAAGTGTGGCTGAGACACATCTCAAAATTCAAAATTTCTTTTTTCCTTTCAGGGTGGGCCAGGAGGGCCATGTTTAGGAATGGGGCATGAGGTAGGAATTAGAGGTGAAGAGGTCTCTTGGGTTGGGCCTCCAGGAGCACTGATCTTCCAGAGGAGTTCTACTAGGTCCAGAAGCTAGAGAACTCATTGTAATCCTCCTAGTACCTTTAGTTGATTTAGGTCACTAGGGCCTTGTAGCCATTGTACATGGCCTGTTTGGGAGTGAGGCAGAGGACATCCTTGATCCATTGGAGTAGGGCATGTTGGAGGGCAAACTGGAGGGCATTGTAATTTCAGCCTGTCTCATAGGCCTTCTTGTTGAAACAGATAATGAAGGGTGGCAAAGCATTTCTCAGACCTCATCCAGAGGTTGAAGAGGTTCTTCTTTGCCTCTACTACAGTGTAAAATATACTAAATCTGCTAGAAAATTCCTGTACAAAGGCTGCCCATCAGAACAATATAGAGTTGTTGGGATTAAATCAGAGGAGGGCTGTGTAGTGATCAAAGGCCAGGCCCTGCAGGTATGATGCAGCAAATGCAATGCAAGAGCCTGAAAGCCAGAAGGTGACTGGTTTGGCTTGGAATGTGTTGAGGCACTGTATGAGGAAGGTCCACCACAAGGTTGCAGCTATAGAAGGGTTTGGGTTTTTGGATGTCTAGCTTCCTTTCACAGGCAAGGGTGTCCCAGATGTCATCCTGGGAGTTCTGGTTGCATGGAGGAGGGGCAGCATTATAGTAGTAGTAGTAATAGTTCCCTTCTAGGTGGTGCAGAAGGGCATCCACAGTGACACTATCCTTCTGGAGGTCCTCTATTGAGTGATCCTCCTTCCAGAGGTCATCTGTAGCCTCTGAGCAGCAGTCTGGAGGCCCACTGGAAGTTGGGGAGCTTCCCACATAGAGGTGAAAGGAGGCTGTTGGGTCCAGGGGTGTTGTGTGGAGGAGGGGTTGACCCAGAGGTGGAGGGAATTGTGGTGGGCCTTGCTTAGTGGGTTGGGTAGGTTGTTGGCTATAGGGGGGGCAAGGGAATCCTTGGTCAGGAGGAGCTCAGGGTGGTGCAGGCTCAAAGGTAGGCCAGGCCAAGCCCTGTATATACTGAGGTCAGGTGGTGCCATGCAGGCCTGGGGGTCCTTCTCAAGCATGAGAAGATCTCAGGTCCATGTGGGGGGTCAGTCATAGGCAAACTCAGGAATGAGTGGTGGATTTCCCAGGTTATCAGGAGGAGGTTCTGGGTTTTGGGGTTCATCAATGTAGGAGAAGGTGTCTTCCAAGGTGTCATCAGCATTGGAAGCATGAGTGGGTCCCAGGAATGGGAGGTTGCCCTCTGTAGCATTCATCTACATGTTGAAAGCATTGGGCACCAAGTAAGCTCAAGGATGGGCTAAGAGACTGATAGTATGGGCAGTGGGTTGCTCAAAGAGGCCTCCAGTTGGATTCAAAGAGCATTGGGTAGCAGAGGCAGCATTGAGCTCCTCTTGTTGTCATTGGTTTGGAGCTGGAGAGTTCCCTTGTGCATCTGCTTGGGGTTTGTCTCTTTGAACAATGGAAGGAGTGGGCCAGGTCCAGAGGGTTCTTGAAATGGCAGGGTTGGAGCTGGTATGGATCTTGTCAATGAGGGTTCCAGAGTATTGGGTCTACTTGCAAAGTCCTTTTGATGTTGTCAGGAAGAGTTCTCTTTTGAAACTGGTCATGGAACCCAAGGAGTTGGTCAGCCCATTCTTCCAGGTTGCTAGTTGGTTGCCATCCAATCAAGGTGCATCAGGTGGCTTGCTGCAGTGTGTCAAACAAAGTTGGATCTCCCAGTTCTAGACTCTCAGTCCAGTGTTACAGTTTTTTCAGTATTTTTCATAAGAATAGAATTGAACCCAAAAGGTTCAAAAAAGTGAAATGATGTCAAAGCCCTAAGTCACATAAGAGAACCAGATCAGAATGCAATTCTAGTCCTACAAGAATGTGTAACAAAAAGCTGCCTTATATAAGGCAGCAACAGAGTATTTACAGTACACTAGATTACCAGTAAACCTGTATTGTTATTAGTTACTACAGTAATTATTATAGAGTGATTATACTCAAACAACTATTGGGTTGTTCAAGCTAATATAATGGTTTTTTGGGATATAGAGCTATGGCTTTAGATCAATGGGTTACACCAACTCAGAAGGCAGTGGATTGATTCCTGATAGAGGCATTATCCTGGCATGAAATCTTTGAGCCAAAATTTGATAATGGTTGGAGAGAAATATCACTAGTGCATGGTTGCCCATCTGGAAATTCCAGGACATAGGGGGGTATCTACTGACTGTATGAGTCAGGTTTGCTTTATGTTGGGAGACATTCCACTGAGCCATGATGCTAAGAACTTATGGCCAAACAACACTTGACTGAATATATTCATCTTTATATTCAAATATTCAAGTTGGAAGTACAGCCGTACATATTGTGCAACATGGGAAACTAGGGATTCAACTGTAATGACCTTTGGAATGGTGGAAAAGACAACAAGGAGAGTTGAAGCCTAAGAATAAGATGTCCTTTAGGCATATTTCTAACATAAGTACTTGATGTCAGAATGCGAGCCTTGTACTGACTTGACGTTCCTGGCCATTGATCATTGTTGGACTCCTTCCTGCCTGGTTTCTCCGTATCCGATCAGCCACGTGATACTTGCCACATCCTCTGTCTGCCACGCGCTTTTACAGTCTCAGTTGTTTCCTCCATTGTGACACGACACTGAGACTGTAAGTTCGTTCTTAACCATTGTCAAGTACACATATATTCATGACCATTATAACATACAGTTTCATCTGTGTTTGTATCTATTTAGGTGCAATAATAGTTGTTTCCTCCATTGTGACACAACACTGAGACTTTTCATCTGTGTTCATACCTATTTAGACCCGGGATTACAGGTTATGGGCCTTTTCTGAGCCCGGCTTGCTGGAACAACTTATTGTCTCAATATCTTCATTGGGTACCCATGGCCACCTCCACGCGGTGCTGGCAATACTTTCTTTTGCATATATTTGTCGTAATGTCCAATTGCACAGTAGATGACCAGCATACCTTGCATCACTCTCGGGAGGGAGAAGACGCATCGACGTTCCCCCCAACTGGATCCTTGGTTGACCCATGGATGGCCAAGCCACCGACTCTGGGACCATGCATTCAACAATGCCCACATTCCTCATTTCCTATTTTAAATTCTTACGATACACCACCAACTTTTCAACATAATAGACCTTACAATTTTTCTCATTCGAATCGTAATACTATACCATCGCCTTCACCGCATATACCTGTCACGTTTCATGCTCCAGCACCTCAGAGACCTCCTTTTCCACCTCCATCTGTACATACATACCACCCTGAATCTGACCCTCTTTCTTGACTGAATTCTGTGTACTCTCAACCTTCTGGACCTCCTTTGGTTTTACATTCCCCAGTGATCTCTCGTCCATCTTCTGTTCATGCTTTTCGGGCAAACTCCATTCATCCCGAGGAGTTATGCTCTCACTCTGTTCATGCCCCTTCGATTCAACCTTTTGAAATTCCTCTTCCTCCATCATGTACTACCTCTTCTGCATCTGCCTCTTCTCATAACATTGAACCAACGCATGCTCCACACAATCAGTTTCAGGCTTTCCCAGCTTTTACTACTCCTTCTTCGCATCGCTCTGTTTCTTCAGCTTCTTCTGGTCCTGCATTCAACAGACAACCTCATGTATCACCTCCTCCCCATGATCAGTTTCTGCATCGTTTTCATCACATTCCAAATCATCGTCCTTTTCACAACTTCGGCAACTTAAATTTGAATCATAATGATAACAATCATCGTCCTTCTCCTCATCCCATTCCAAATCAATCCCCATTACCACATCATGTTCCGCTTCCTCATCCTCAACCATTACCTATGCCTTCAAGATAAATTAATATGTATATACTGCGTCTTTCTGATTCTATTCCTTCTGACATTAAATTACCTTCCCTTGCTACAGTACCACTTCTTCGCTCTTCCACTGAGTGGGTCTCCTGGGAGTCGGCAGTTACTTGCATAATCACGAGCATCGGGTTATGAGGGCACATATATCGGATCCCCAACGTCAGTGATCTTCGGGACCCAACAAGCCCGGTTGCACTACCTCCGCACTATGACTTCGACTCCACGCCTGAGGAAACGGATGCGTACCAAATCTTCTGGCAGAACAACGACATCGTAGAGCATGTGTTAGTAGGGAAGTTATCGCAGAATATACAGGATTCTCTTCCTCCTAAGCGTGGTGGGCCATATGACTTGCCCATTCGACCGGCTCAGGAACTTCTCACCTTTTTACGTGAACGCTTTGGGATTGGGAGCGCATCGACCGAAGAATTCACAAAATCGAAAGTCTTTGCTCTAACAGCGTCTGGGAACTCAGTCCCCACATATGTACAGGCCTGGCGTTCACCAGTTCACCAGTTAAATGGAACACCATGGGATTTCACTCCATGGCAATGGATACAGAAGTTTGTAGATGGCTTACCAAATGGAGATCATTGGTCTGTTCTGAAAGAAGAAGTTTGTCTGTCTTGGGAGACCTCAGGCCCTAATAGAAAGTACAATTTTGCTCAACTCACGACTAGAGTGATGAACATGGACACTGAACGTCGTTGCCTGGCACTTTCTCTCCAACCTTGTCCTGTCCAACCCACTACACAATCACCTGGTCCATCTCCCACCAATCCTGCTTTAGGCAATACTTCGAATAATAATGCTACTGTTCCCCTGGAATCGAATAATCCTTGCCCTTGTATAACGTGCACGAATTGCAACATGCATGGTCACACCATAGAAACGTGTTGGTCCAAAGGTGGTGGGATGGAGAATGGTTGTGACCCTGTCCATTCCTGTTCTAAGGCAAATGTAGCTACCACGGACACTCAACCCATACCTACTCCCTTACCATTTATCGACGAAATTGATGAGCAAGATGTTTCTATTGCTGATGACAACACCAATAACATCAATTTGACTGCTTATGTGTCCTCTGAATCTCGACTTTCTCAGCCACCTTACAAAGTTTTTCTACAATCGGCATCTCCCATGGCTCTGGCTTCTATTTCTACTCAATTTAATTCCATACTGGACCCATGGTGCATGACGCATATAATCCGTGATCGTCAATTTTTCTGGACATATGATGTTGATCAAGCGGTTCCAGTGGGTACCGCAAATTGTGGGACTCTGAACACTCTTGCACGTGGTCAGGTTTGCTTTTGGACACATACTGGGGGTAAGAATATTGTCATCACGCTCAAAGATTGCCTTCACGCACCTGACGTGCCAATCAATTTATTATTGGTTGGATCGATGGTCGAATACAACTTGAAAATCTTATTTGAACAGGATTCCACGTCCATATTTTTCCCATCATCAATTACTTCCCTGATTGACAATCTCATCAAGGCATTGATTCATAATCGTCTGTCCTTCTTGTTTTGTGACTTTCTTCCTCCTCCACCTATCACTCCTTCTCTGTCAATTGCTTTCCCTGCACTTGTTTCAGATTTGTTTCCCTGACTGGATGTTATGCTGGCACTTTGGCATGCCCGTTTTGGTCACCCTGGCCATGATACCACGAAAGCGTTATTGATGAAGAACTATGCAACTGGGGTTGCGTATGAAGGCTCCTTTAACAATGATCATTGTATTCCATGCATCCTTGGAAAGAGACCTGCCAGGCTGTTCGACCATTTACAACACCGTGCATCTAGTGTTTGCAAACTTCTTCATATAGACATGTGTGGTCCATTTCCGATCTCATTTTCCAATGGTCACACGAATCATTTCAAGATATCAGCACACCTTACTCAGATTACAGGTCTGTTGCACCTCCCTTTTGGTGGTATAAACATGGTGTTTGCTGGCAATTTTGCCCAGCTGCCGCCAGTAACTGGCCGTGAGAACGCAGCACTGTACCGTCACAGTGTGGGTATGCAATCTATTGATCTGAATAAACAAAAGGCTGCATTGGGTAAAGCAGTTTGGCACCAGGTTACTGCAGTAGTCATATTGAGACAGAATATGAAACAGACAATGCAAAGTCCAGATGACAAATCCCTTAGAACAGCCCTCGCTAACATGAGGTATTGAGCATGCACCAAAGACAATATCCAGTTTCTGGAGTCTCAGCGAGTCTCCAATCTTTCAGACTCCTCACTTCTCAATGATGACTTCCATAATGTGTCTATCATAACAGCACACAACATAGATAAAGATGCTGTCAATGTGGTTAGAAGTAGTAGATTTGCCCTGGAGAGTGGACTCAAGCTGACAGATTTCTTTAGCAAAGATACTGCACTTGACAAGGGTGATGAGAGCACATGCAAAGGTAAAGGTTGAGGAGCATCAGGTAGAAACAGAGTTCCTCTACACTCCTCTATTCAGAATATTTTATGGGAGCAGCCTCTTTCATCCACATCTGGTCAAGTTGCAGGCAAACTGTTGCTATGCATTGGCTTATCTATTATCATTAAGACTAACATTGCCACAGAGCTCTATTACAAATGGTTAAGAAGGTTACATATATGGATGGAAGTCATGTACAGGTTCTGTTGGTCAACATATGATAGACACGCTGTTTGTAAAACTGAAGAATCCACTGCACCATGTACAGATAGAAGGTTTTTCTGAAGATGTAGTCCCAATAACTAGAAGCACAGTTTTGACTGAATACAGTCTACCTAACAACCAAAAAATTACAATTTTGCAATCACAAGTCAAAATACTCGTCAACTATGCTATAACCAATTATGCTAGCCAAGGGAAGACTAGGCCTTTCAATCTTGTTGACTTGTTCAAATGTCAATCCCATCAGGCTTACTATACAGCACTGTCCCAAAGTGCTACTGCAGCCAGTACTATTATAATATGTGGATTTGACAGAACCGTTATTCAAGAAAAAGCAACTGGCAGACTACACCAGGAGTTCTAGGATTTGGAGTTGCTGGATGAGATAACAAGGCTGAGGTATGTAGAGAAGCTGCCAAAGGTTTCCATGATGCTCCAAGATGGTCCGATTTGATAGCATCATTTAGACAATGCAAAAGTGACACCTACTTTCCTCCTCATTTGCATCTGTCTCTGAAATGGAGTAAAAATGATCAATTTGATGATTTAGGATACATAGACATAAATTGGCATATAATATCAAGAGAGAGGCCACTGCAAGAAAGACCATTGCCCAAAAACACTTGCATTCCTGCCAGAGGAGCCAAGGTATATAAGGATCCATGTACCATAGAAAAACGGAAGATACAGGAAGATATTGAGCATGGTCCAAGCAAACGCCAACAGTTGAGTCACACAAATAGTCTGTCTATTTTGCAAGGTACTTGTCCCCCCTTTGCCTGTTCATAGAAGCTGAACAGTTGTGCATACAATTCTGTATTGTCTATTATATACAACTTATAGCGAGAAGACCCTCTAGAATAGTCTCAAAAGCTTAGTGCATTGAGCCCATGTCTAAACAAACATCTAGTGAAAGATTTCCGTAGTATCGTGCCAGAAGATCATGAGGCCCTTGAGGAGACTAGGGAATGGCTTCAGACCAAGCTGTCTCAGAGGAATCACATGGAGTTCCCATTTGGTGAATATACATCTGTACACTCGTTGATTAACGAACTGTCTGTTAACATATCAGATGTGCTTGATTCATTTATGATCTGTCCAGCTTACCATGCCATGGCCTGTCAGAGAGTTAAATCAAAATCAGTAATGATCATACTGACACCAGGAAGACCATCCATTCGTGAGCATGTTGATGATTTTTGATGCTATACAAGCACAAGGTGTGATTTGTGTGTGAGACAACTAATCAAGGTTTCTCAGTTTTTGATGGCCCCTCCGATTGTCTCTTTTGATATATCAAGCATATCAGTTGATGTGGATAAGAGGCTTGAAATCATAATGGTTGATTCTGCAAGTGTGAGTAAGTATGCACTGAAAGGAGTTATATATTTGGGCAACTCTTATTTTTCAAGCTGCTACATATCTGTATCCAACAAATCTTGGTATCATGACGGATTGACAACCAGATATAAAATGACAAAGGAAAGTGAATCTACAAGCTCAATCAATATGTCAAAGTGCAATTTCAGGACAGCCACATTGGCTGTATACATCAGGATGGAGTGATCACATCAATGGACTGGCATATTACATAAATCATTGCTGGAGCTTGCATAAAACATAATGGAGTGGCAAATTACATAAATCATTGCTGAAGCAACTGCTTACATAAAATATTGCTGTGGCAACAGCTTATGTAAACCATGGCTGGAGCGATAGCTTACAGCAGTAGGGTACTATAGCTTGACATAAATACAAACACTGGCTCGAGCGTTTTTATATAATAGAGTGGCAGATTATATAAACTATTGCTGGAGCAACTGCTTATATAAAATATTGCTGTGGCAACAGCTTATGTAAACCATGGCTGGAGCAATAGCTTACAGCAGCAGGGTACTCTAGCTCGACATAAATACAAATACTGGCTCGAGCAGTTTTATAGGCTACTGCATGGTAAACAACTTAACAATTTTAATCTTTTCAAGCAATGGAGACACTGGATATACCATCTTGTTTGATGGTCTACACGATATTAAGTTTACAAAAGAAAAAAAAATAAACAACAGCGCAGCGAGATAAACTACAATATAAAAAAAAAAATGCTAGGACTGCCAGATTCGCTTAGCAGCTAGATTACATGAATGAGTACAATATTGAGATCTGTACAAAGCAACTCACCAGGCCTGTCCAATGATTTGTCATCACTACTTGAGCTACTCGAAGTATCACTTTGGCTGGGACTACAGGGGGCATGTTTGTAGGAGCAAGTACAGGAGATTCAGGGAGGGTGTCGCTGATATAACTGAACTCAGGGCAGGCATTGTAAGATTTCAATTCATCAACAGAAAATTCAACCCAGCAAGACAAGTCAGCATCCTTGTTGCGTCAGGGATTGAAATTTGTGAGCATGACACCGAGTTGGCATGCAATCATGAAGTCTCGCCAAACATAAACGTTGATGTATGGATAAGCTGAGGAAGGATGAGAAATGTCAGGATTTAGATGCAGAAAACACTCACAAAAGTCAACTATAGAAACTCTGTGAACAATGTATCAGCTTCCTCTCCAGGCAAACATTAATTCAGCAGGATCAACATTGGAAGCATCAAGATGTGGACAGATGAAGGTGTATGCCTTCCAGGCAGGTCCATCACAGAGGACAGATTGAATGTTGATACAAGTTGTTGATGGTGGGGTGTCTGCGTCAGACCTGTGTAAATTATTCAGCCATGTGAGCTTTTTATAGTACATAAGTACACAAGCATGTGTAGCCAGGAATTGAGACAATATGTATTCAAGCGCAGGCAGACCCATTATGACACTGCCATTGGACTCGCTTTCAAGTTCGTGATTGGAGAAAAACCAGTACATAAGCCTTCACATGTGGACCCAGTTTTTGATGGACACCTCAAAGGATTGAAGGTCACTGCTCCAAGCATAGTTCATAGACACAAGTGCATTATGCAATTCAAAATAGTTGCATAGACAAAGAAGGATCAGCATACTGTCCCATGAGTTTGTATCTGGAACATGACCATGGTCGTAATCTGCACATATGTGAACAGTATAAACAAATGTGATGATGACTACATGTACCATGTTCGGTCACAGAGTCAACAAGAACAAGTACAAAATAGGTGAGGAGGCGCATTAGCACCGTGTATGAGGTGGAGGTGTGGTCAGCGTTGGATATTGATGTGGAAGCAATGTAATGGTGATATAAGCCGATTATTGAGGCAGCGAGAGTCGATATGTTGTAGAAATGACCCCCATGGCATATTGTTGGTATGAAAGTAACTACGGCATGAGATAGACATGGGCACATAATGCTGTAATAATATATTATCAGTAAATAATATAAGGAAAAGAAATAACCAGTGGACAAACAGCATGGAACCCAGCTGCAGAACAAGTAGCTCGACGTCCCACTTTTTATTGTTTGGCTTTCTGGTGTAAAAATTGTTAACATAAAGATCCCAGGCTCCAAAGTCATTGTAATTTCCAGATTTGGGCAACGCCACAAACCACAACTTCGTGCCAGTCTCGATAAAGACAAAGGTAGCAAAACCATTGGCATCAATGTGCCAGTAATGATAGGTTCTGCTGGTAGATGCAAGATTCCATCACATATCCAAAATTGGATAAAAATCCTCCACTTTACAGTACCTATGACCTTGAACTTTTCCCCAGTCACTTGAGAATGGGAGGTGCAGGAAAGTTTCTAGGGAAGCAGGAATATCCAAAGCACTTAATGATCTTGGGTACAAAGATTCCAGTGTCCTTAGAAGATCCCGAGGAGTTGCATGCTTCAAGCATTTGGTACCAGATATGGTGAAATCTGCAGAAAAAAATAAAACAAATTGAATTAAATTAAATACAATAATAATAATAATAAAAATAAAACAAAGGAGAACATACCATGCACCTGGATAACATTGTCCAGGACACATACATCTGATAAGGAGCACGCATTGAAGCCTGAGTCAATATGCTGGTTCCCAATAACAAGAATACAAGATTGCGATGCCAATATTTTTGAGAGAGCAAGTGGAGATGAAGAGTGATACTTGGTTTGAGTCATCACCTTCACAGACAAGGGTCGATCCCAATGAGCAATAGATGCGGCATATATTCTGCGAACCCAAACAAGGTCCCTGTCAAGCTACAGAGCAGTGAACGGAAGGCTACTATAATGGAATAGAATATATATGCACATGAAATTTTGGCATGTATTCAAATACCCCATTGCTGCCAGTCAAGAGTATTTGTACGGCGTCCCCTTCATGGAGAATCCATGATCTGAGAGATCAAGACGATTCAGATCTTTGACCATATGGCTATCCTCATCATTCTAAACCCAGAATCACAACCAGTTGATCAATACATAGACAGTCACTCACTGTAGACTCAAGGGTCAGGTCAATATAACTCCAATCTGTCCCAACATTTTCAAGGAGTGAAGCAACCGCTGTTATCTCAGCAGAATCATTGGAGGAATTGCTAGCACCATCCGAGTCCAACATGGGAGACTCACTTGCGCTATCTGAGTCAACGTGCACCTTACTCATAAAGTTTCTTTTCCTCTTCCTAGGCATCAAGAGTGCCGTACTACGTCACTTGTTTTTAGCTGCAATATGTGCCAATTTTCTTCGGTTGTTTTTAAAAGTCTTAGCAGAGCTGACAGTCACCACCAGTTTGGAAGAAGGCAGGTCATCGTTAACTGTTGTCTCAGAGGCATTGACCAAAGTTAATGAACCAATACCAGTAACTACAGGTGTCACCTGCTCCCCATCCGGTGCTTCTGTATTGGGAAAAGATGCCCCAGTAGCAGGTGCTGTATTAGAATTGGTATAATTGACCTCACAGTCACCTGCAAGGGAATCCTTGACGTTTGAAACATTGGGTGCCACATCCATAGGGTCTGGTTCAGGGGAATTCTCAACATCATGATTCGAAATAATGGGTGATATGTCCATAGCGTCCTCTGATGCACGGACATTATTTGGAGAGGAAGGTACATCAGTTAACTGGTTGAGGTTTTCAGAACCTGTGGTGTCTTCCAATGCACGGACAAGTGCGTCTGTACTAGGAGACAGGTCAATACGGGAATCATCAGGTGTGATGTCCATAAGGTCCCCTAAGTCAATGGTACTATTTAGAGAAGTGGGTGAGTTGTCAAAAAATTCGGGCCTCGTAGGTGAAGACTGCTCATAACCATCAGGCTTGTTGCCAACAGTTGGATGAGGAACATCTACGTGACCTGACAGGCTTGCCAAGTGATTAGAGAGTCCTGGTAAGGCATCTGATCCAACAAAGAATGGAGTGGGTCCAAACAACTGGCTTGCATCATCGTCTTGTTGGGTTTCGTCGCTTGTTGAAGTGGTCAATGCAGGAGTCAAAGTAGCAAGCAAAGCATTGCAGAGGCGCTTCTTAGAAGGGGAAGGGATAGATACAATTTCAATCCAAGCAGATGCTGCTTTTGTTAATTTGATCAGTCAGGGTACTCAAAGCAGATGACAACTTGGTTAGCAGGTCACCACCCTGAGCTGCCAAGAATAACATTCACCATAATGCTTGATCTGCTTCAATGATAATACGTGGACATTCAAGCCCTCCAACATGCCTCCAAAGCTTTGAAAGCAATCAGAGTCGCTCAAACAAAATAAAAGGTAGATCAATTTACCTGTAGCAGAGAGTCTTTACCAGTTAGTACACCATACTCGCGAGGAAGAAGTAACATGAGTGAAGATACGAGCAATGCCAAATAAAGTGCATTGTGCATAATAGTTGAGCAACCATATGAACTGGCACCATCGAAGGCACTGCCATGTGCAGTATGAAGGTATTTTAATTGATCTTGGTTGCTAGACCTGCTTTTGCTATACACATCAAAGACAATGAGCAGACATCCTAATAAGGATGGGAAGGACAATACTTGTCAATGATGATATTTTTGATTGCCATGATATCGGACGGTAAATAGAGGTTACTCTGAGGCAACTTTAATGGACATTCAAACTGATATCAATTAAGATTACCTTCAATAGACAACTCAGATGTAGCGCCGCACTCATAAGATTTATTATGGTGTTTTAAACACCCTTATTGCTGACCCAAGAAGTGAGTTCAGAATACAGCTTCATGCGTGGACCTGTAAACTTCAGGGTGGGGCGCTCTCTCAGTTGTTCTCCTTTAGATTTGGCATTTATTTTATTCAGATGTTGTATGAGGTTTTTATGGAATTTTCTGATAAGGTTTGGGAGTGAGTTTAAAGGGTTTATCAGCTAAAATACAAACTCAATCAATGAAATGGGTAATAGGGATGAACCTACTGATCGACTATTCTCTGTCATTAGCCCTGAGGTTCATGGAGGGTGCATTATTTATAGTATCTCAAAATATGGAGAATATGTCTGAACGGCTAGCAAGAGAAATATTTTTTTCTTCATCAGACAACACACGTGCAAGAGCCTTGAATAGGTCAGCAGAGCATGCATGAAAAAAACCTAATCAACTTGCCGCCACAGGTGTGCTGTCAAAGTGAGAGAACAGGTTAGAGGTGTTAGGAACAATGTCTGAATACCAAGAGTGATTGTAAAACTTAGAGTTGTCAATGCAAGAGTGGCTAGATGACATTGTACTGTTCATGGTGACAATTGCAGAACAAGAACAGATTGGACAATCAAATACAAATCATACAATAATGATCAACATACACAACTATTTGTCAGCTGTTGCAGGAGCCGAGACCGCCATGTTTGGCACTTTCTGATGTAACCAGTTCTGGAACCAGCAGTTTATTCTAGAATAGAGCATGGGAAGACTTTATATAACATGACCTGACAAATCTGCGGCAATTCCCATGCACCCATGAGCAGTTTCATTGTCAGCATCCACTCTCATGGAGTTGCTCAAGCATGCGTTGTCGACATTCAAAGTGCTAGGTATGTCTCCTCTCACCCGCACGGCTATATGTTCTGAAAACTTCATATAGTCACACTGGTGGGTCATATGCAGCCAAATGCAAATGTGGGTAAAGTCGGCATATAGACAAAAGACTATGTGTCTCCAGGACTATGGGGCAGTTTGTTCTTATTAGTTCTTTCTAGGTTTGACAGCATTGACATTGTTGGATCACCGCTGATTATAAGCTTTGGAATTGGCAATTGAATATCCTATGTCTCAAACACAGAAGAAGAATGTAAAGTATAAAAACTTGCTCACTTTCCCTTCCTCTCACAATTCAGGCAAAAAAATGAAAAGCCCCGATTTGATATTGACACAGATACAAAGTTGTCCATTACTTTTTCTTTAATAACGAACATCTATGTATTATTCATTATCCTGCTAGATATCAAGGAATTGGAGTCACTGTTTCTATTTCTTGCCCACAATCTTCCCCCCCCTCTCAGCCTCTGTTACAGGATTCAGCAGGGCAGAACATCATTAACTGTTGTGCTCACACTGCATCAGCATTAATGTAAGCCAGTCAAATTTGTTAACTGAATAATGGTTATTTCTATGCATGGTCACAGGACACCACGTCATTTAAACACAGCCAGGGATGCAAAAGACTGTCTGTCCTTCTTTGCCAATATATAATTCTCACCAATCACTCTAAAGGTCTCTGGATTTCTCAGGCGGTACCTTTGTTCATCTGCACATAAAACTTGAGTATGGCCAGGACTATCCTCTTGGTGCTAAATCTGTGATAGAGCTTGTAGAATTGACTGCTTTGCATTATCCCATCCATACCTTCGCCGTCCATCCTCACACTCAAGCTTCATGGTATCTGGGAACAAAGGTTCCTAATATTTTTACCTCAGCCAATCTCATCGTACCTGGATATAACCCAACTGGAGACGCAGAAAATATTAGAAACACAATGAATATATTCAGTACTAATGACGATGTCTGTATGTCATCATGGTATCCCGCTAGTCCTCATTCCGCACCTTCAATATCCTTTTCTGATAATATCCACTCTTGTGCCCCTGTCAGCAATGAAGATGTAGATAGTCTGGAATAGGTTTGTTATGGCTTATGGCTTGCAGCTTGTCGACGTGCTGGACAAAGAGACCATTGTGGTTTTATATTACATGGTTAGTGCCTTCGTGCTCTTGCCATGGGACTTCAGCAATGCTGATGCATAGGTGATATATTTGGGATAAAATGCTGCGTAAGACTTGTTGGCTATGCTCCGAACACATTATTTCGATAATAGGATGTGCATACAAGCTCAAACCTATGTGCAGATGCTCCAAGGACCATGCAAGGGCTAATATCAGCCAACAAGAGCGATGATGATGCGGGGGTGGGTTTTATGTGATCAATCATTGTGTCATACTTGTAAACCACATTCTGACCTCATGATTTCTATTCTAGAATGTGCCAAATATATCCAAACTGCGTGTGGAGGCATCAAAGATGATAAAGAGGGCCAACATTGGCTGTTTTAAGGCCAACAGGAGCAATGTTGAGATGCAGGCAGGGCACAATGTATCTAACCCATATACAGGGACATCAAGGATGATGAAGGGGGACAACGTTGGCAGTTTAAAGGCCAACGGGAGCGATGTTGAGGTGCAGGTAGGGTATTTGTGACCATCATGTGTGATTTGATGCATTGGGATTGTCACAGCATCCCAGACGTTGCCCAGCATGAACGCTTTATTTGACATTAGTTTTGACCTCACAATATCCATGAATTGCTCTTTGACTTTCAATGAATCATTGCATGCAGTTTCCCAAACCGTCGACGGCGATCCATTGCATAAAATCAGAAAAAGGGGAGGCAGAGTGACTGGTGTGGTTCAAGGCATGAAGTAAGTGGCCTTGTGCCTTCTTTTTTGCTCTGAAAGCCTGATAAATGCTCAGGCGTGTGTATACATATGTTGTTGGCTCATTGAAGCGCTGCAAGGGAGTTATGGGGAGGAAAGCACCCAATTGTTACAACGGACAGGTTTGTTGCATTTTTTTCGCTATGATTGGTCGAATAAACCCATTTACAGGGTACAAACGCGAGGCCGCGTCACACAGGGATGTATCTATTCCTGTATGGCGGCCGTGTTGACGCAAACATGTTCTACGCATACAGGGACGACGATGAGAACTGAAGACTGGTTTTTCAAATTTATGATATTTTTTTGATACATTTATGCCTTTTTTTTATTATTATTCTTACGGAAATCAATCTATACAGTTTCGATACTGACATCTACATAAACGTTGACGAAATCTATTCATTTACTCCTAAATTACCGTACCACACAGCGTCACATTTCCGACAACCCGTAGACCTCGGTCTCGCCGTGCGTCGCAGCGGCCCATCCCCTTTGATCGAGTTAATCAAACAGTATGTAAGAGAATGGTTGTCTGCTCTACTTCACTAAAGACGAGAGACGCACGACGGAATATCGATGAGATGAGATGTCGTACTCAAAAACAAGCCAAGGCCTCTATAGTTATTCTCCCCGTATCGAATTATATATATGTTTATATGTTTTGAATTCAAAGTTTAAACATCGCCATCGGCGTATTATCGGTCGATTAGTCCCCCTAACCCACTCTATTTTGTACCTGCTTACTTCTCACACATGTTACTTGTAAGTGTTGCCAAGTTGAATGATAAAAATGATATAATTGTTATTTTTGTATAACAACCTTTGACGTGTCAAGAGAATCATCACGAGGAACCACCATTGCCACCATTGCCACCGTTCCCGCCATTCCCTCCCCCACCACCATTCTTTCCGCCGCCGCCATTCCCGCCGTTCCCGCCATTGCCGCCATTACCACCATTACCACCAGACCCTCCCCAACTACTTCCACCATTACCCCCATTTCCACCGTTGCCTCCATTCCCACCATTCCCTCCACCACCACCATACTTTCCGCCACCACCATTGCCACCGTTCCCGCCATTGCCGCCATTACCGCCATTACCACCGTTCCCGCCCCACGAATTCCATCCCCACGAATCCTTCACCCATCCCCCATTCCCCCCATTGCCTCCGTTCCCACCATTTCCACCACGTCCACCGCCGCTATAAGGATAAGGACTCCACCAGCCATTGTTCCAACCATCTTTGCGCCACCCGCCATTCCCACCGTTCCCACCATTTCCGCCATTTCCGCCGTTCCCTCCACGGCCGCCTTGATTATAGTATGGGTATGCTGGGTAGTAGTTCCATCGAGACCCGTAATTGTAATTATTGTAGTACCCTCGCTGATGGATGGAACAATCAGAATCATGTGGGAATGAAAAAACACGGAAGTACGAACCTTGTCGAGAGTGTTGTGGTGGTCGGTGGTAGTAGGTGCACCAAGTGAGGGCAGGATGAGCGCTGTGTGGCTTAGGATTGCGGTGGCGAAGACAGAGAACTTCATGATTGTTAATTTGGAGAATGCGATGCAATGCAGTGAATAATTGGTAGGTAGATAGGTAGAGAGGGCTCTGTTGATAGAGTCCATAGTCAATTTCCCTTGCCTTTTATATCTGAGGATTTGACAAATGAGCGGGGGTTATGTGGCGCTAGGGGCTGTCTTAGATCATTCATTATTCCAGGGGCCCTTGATGAGCGACCCACTCAGAAGATTGGGGGGCTTTGCACATGCACAACCGTGTGCTGTGAATAGGGAATAGGGAATAGGGAGATTACGCGTGAATTAGGAGATCATTATGTTAGGAGAGTGGCGTCTATCAGGAAACAAAGATTCAAACTGTAGGAGGGATTAAGGAAGAAAGCCTGAAGAAAGAGGGGTTATTATGCTTCCGAGATATGATTATTAGTGCTTAAGATTATATAGAGAGAGGCGAGCATGACAATGGACACTTGTGTAAGAGCATGCTACGGTTGTTGTACTAGTACGCCGCCTGATTCACAGCTCAAAATGTCTGTGAGCTTTCCACAATTACATGAGAGAGTGAACCAAGGAGATGACGTTTAGCGTCAACTCTGGCGACGATGTACTAGGAGGAGCATTCCACCGTTGTTGTACTAGTGAGATACCGGAATTAGCATTTAGAATGTGAGTGAAATGGGTAGACAGCCAAGCTTTGCACAACTATGGTATTGTTTGTCAGTCAATGAGTTTGGTGTTCAATGTTGTTGGAGTCCTTAATACCACCCATAAACCTCGCTATTGTGCGTCTTACTCTCTTGTCATTTTTCTTCCCTTGGTCTTCTCATTGACCCTCAAGAATACTCCCCTCCTATTGTCACAGGCGCACATTACTATGCCTTCATACACCCACCTCAGTCAACCATACGTTGAACCGAGGCTTATATATATCACTCTAATATTGTGATAGACTAAAGGTTTTAACAAAGGTGCTATTCTTTGGAGTGAGATTCTGCAGAAGTTTTGCCAGATTAGTCAAGCATCCTGGTGTACAATGGCAGCGTTTTGCGGAGTTGGGAGGGGAACAATGTATTTTAAATCTTCGATGTTTTTTACCCCGTACCTTTTTAATCTGACTTTTTGACCTTGAATATGTCCATTAATCACATTTGAACTGATCATTCATCCTGTTCATCAGAGCCCAACACATGGCAAGCAACTCAGGCTAAGGGCATATTTATCAGGTATATTTAGACAGAGTCATTCAATATATAGTCTTTGGGTGATCTACTGATCGTCCAACAGCCAAAGGCGGTATCATCTGCTAGGGACCTGAAATGCACAGCGCTTTCTAACAGGTGTATTGGCGCATTCCAAATATGTCAGGTGCAAAACCTTTTATAGAATAGGAAGAAGTAAATTTCATAAGAAAAATTTGTCATAAATCTTCTGCACCTTGGAGATTTCGGTATTGGCACCGGAAAGTCTGGAAATTGTTCTCTCATAGTACTATCAAAGGAGCTGATGCAACCATCTTGAGCTGAATACACAGTCACGCCTATGACAGTTTACTAGAACAAGACACCCTTTACACCTACAGTACTCAACACACTGAACAACAGAATGATTTAAAGACCGTTGCTGCTAAATAATGAATAGGGATCAGCAGAGTTTTCGCTCTTAAAAGGCATGATGCTGACCGAGGAAGCAAAACAACTTTTCTACTCTGCTGGATTTCCTTCCCACCTGTGGCGAAGTACCTGTGGCACTCAAAGTTCCAACAGTCATTTGCCCTGACCCAGTTACCCAGGCCATCCACGTAGCGTTTCATATCACTTTGTAATTCTTCTCCAAGATATGGGACATAATCGAGGTCATCCAAGAAATTCTGCACACGCCTTGAAGCATAGTCACCAATCCACTTCATCGCTCCATCCAAATCAAGGTTCTCGTGATGCATCAAGATGGTGACAAGGTTATGATCATCGCCACGGGCTTGCTCCACATTATAAGAGCATATATCCTAATCTGATGCATCAAGATGGTGACAAGGTTATGATCATCGCCACGGGCTTGCTCCACATTATAAGAGCATATATCCTAATCGATAGTGATTAACATGGGATATATAAAGAGAAGTGGAAAACCAAAAGCTTACATTGCTGAGAATTATCATATCGACAACGACATCGACGAGTCTCTGAATAACAGGATCTTCAAAGACTTCATCCGGAAGACTGAGCCCAAATTCCAAGACCACAAGCGATGGCTTTACTCCAATCGTGTCGCGGCGGAGAGAAAAGTATTCGTCAATGCTCCTGATGTATTTTCCAGCACGATCTTGAGCTTGTTGAACAATAGAGACAGTAAATTTGTCCATTGTATCGATAAAGCGACGGCGTGCACCCAGAGACGCATATTGCGAAGCCAACTGCCAAAATCTAAACGAGTGGACACATAACTAAAGTTTCACGTCTGTCTGATGTCTCAGGACGCACTGTCGAGTAGCCTCTCCAATTACGTGCTCGTCCACTGGCCTTGCCTTGTCAGGATTGCGCATAGCATCCATGGCGATAGTGGCAAATTCCTGAACTTGTTGCGTCGTTACAATGTCAGTAGACTCGTCAAAGAAGTAGAACCAATTCATGAGATAACAACCCACACGGAAAACATCTGCATGTGTCAAGGTCATGTTTCTAATGTAGGAGAGGCTCGAAGTATGCAAACCTTCATTTTCCAAGGGATATGCAAGAGAGGAGAGCAAGTCTACTGAGGTTAAATAATTGATATCAAGGTCGTAGTCCAGATATACGCACAAAAATCGCCACGTTCATATACTTCTTTCAAACGTGGTATGGTCGCAATGAAACTCTGAATCCATGCCGATAATCTGGTCTTGACCTCAAGACTTGAGCCTGGATGGACATTACGCTTCCAAGGCCAGTCGGCAAGAATATCAGGGAGTGTGAAGATAGTTTTAGAAACTTCAAGGGACATCTTCTGGGACGATTTTTTGTCTCTCGTCTGCACTTCACTGGCCTCGTTTTAAAGGAAGGATCATGTGTTCTTACATTTTCAACACAAGACATTGCGGGGCATACTTACTACATTTTGGCCATATATGTCGTAACAATGACTTGTCCACTGACTGCGCGTATCAATGTCGGACTCAATCAGTCCTAGGAAGGTCACTCCAGTGGCTAATGGAGTTTCCGGGAGAAAAGAAAAGGGAGCAATTCATGCCTTGTCCAACACATGGAGTATCTGTCGGAATATTAGCTAAAGGAGGGAGCCGACATGAAAGCGGTATCACTTACGAATCTTGTCATAGACAGAGCCGACATGTCGTAAGAACGTTCTGATCAGGACTTATAACACAATCACAGCTACATTTTGGTCACATATGTCGTAACAATTACTTGTTCACTGACTGCACGTATTAATGTCGGACTCAATCAGTCCAAGGAAGTTCACTCCAGTGGCCAATGGAATTTCCAGAGGAACAGAGAAGAGAACTATTCATGCCTTGTCCAACGCATAAAGTATCTGTCGGAATATTAGCCAAAGAAGGGAGCCGACATGAAAGCGGTATCTGTTGAGATATATGCAGTGGAAGCTCTCTATTGACCCAGCAAATGCTTTGCAGACATGTGACCTTCGGAGTTTGCCGACACTGTCGTAAACAAATCAAGTCACCTGCTAACCTTTTTCACTGCCTTCTCGTACTCGCTTTGTTCATGAATTAATTTCCTCACCCGCCCGCCCGAAGTAGCAGTTTCAACACGTAATTGCTTAACACCATACAGACAAACCAATTTAAAAGCGCTTTGCAGGCAGACGTAAATAGAAAGCGATATTCAAGACCACAGGTCGGAACGAGTAGCGAAGGTAGTATCGGTTCACAGCGCCGCTTCCCCTTCTCCTCCACAGCAATCAAAGCCTCCTCGTCTTAGGTTGTAAAGAAAAGGAACTGCCATAGAGAGGAGTACCAAGGAATTCGTGCCATACAGTTCGCTCGAGTCAGAAAGCCAGACGAGCCGGAGATGATCAAGGGTTAGTCAGCTAAAGGTAACTCGTACGGGCTTTGATCTCCCACCCGCCCTCCTGGGAATCGCGGCTGACCACCTTGCCAGGCTCATTTTGTCTTAGAAAATTGCTAACTTGAGAGTCCGGAGTGACACGCAATGGGTCTTGCCCGAATCAGCAATTAATATAAAGCAATAGTACCATACTGTAATATCAATACCATATATTTCGTGTTTACACAAGTGACAAACTTCAAAGAGTATAGACTGTCGCAGAGAAAAAGAATTCCTGAGAATTGTACAGCCACCTCCTTCAAAGACCACATGCCTGGCAAGAAGGTGGGTCAGCCGCGATTCCCTGTTCACAAGCTAGGAGTCCACAACACATTGCATAATGACTCTTGTGATACCCATGAAAGTAGCATGGTTCCTAGTCTCTACTGAGATGAAAGATAGACTCACCCCAGCCTATCCGTTACTTCTGAAATGCTAGCATAAGTCTCAATACAGACTTGTGTAAGGTCAGAATGGCTCGTAGATAAGGCACAAGGATTTGCTCATGCTTTGATAAATACCTGTAAAAAGCATTGCTAGACCAGTGACTGATGGCTTCATGGCTTCAAAAAAAGACCCCATGCAACAGGTACTCTAATATCACACCAATGCATATGTAAATGTAACAAATCATCACACTAGCTATGCATGTCACCAACACTATTACTAGATTGTAGAGTATTACATAATACAACATCTTGTATTCACTCTAGTACTAGTCAAATCTGATACAGTGGTCTGAGTTAGCACTGTGTGATCCACACAAGACAGTTCTAGCTCATAACCTCTGGTTACATTTTTTTAAATCTTCTGCTATTGGCTTGTTACCAACTAGGCAACTCATCAAAACTCTTGACTTCTGTTGGCATCACATTGAAAATGTGCTTCTATAACTGGCTCTCTTGATCTGGAGCTTCTTTTTCCAGATACAGGTGATCCACCTGAGAGCAAAGTAGGATTAAAAGTTACCTTGCAATATTAGTGTGAGCTTTGGAATGCTAGGTGGACTATCTATATCATGGATAATAGTAAGGCCTGGTGGCAAACCAGGGGAGAAATCTGTGGTCTTAGAAGTGTTGCTGCCAGCAAGCCAGATGCCCTCACTTATGTATCTGGTATTGCCCAAGAGCTTATTGACTCAGTCTGAAGGTCAACTGGACCTCACTCAGTATTTGGAGCTGGTGTAAAGCAGCACTTTAATGCATAGCACCCTGTTCCAGACTGCTCCAACTGAATGGCACCTGGAATTTGTAGCAGACAATACTGCTAGACCAAGATAGTTGTCAACAACAACATCTCAGCATCAGCAGGGACCAACAATATGAGTAAGTAGTAAGGACAACAAAGTCATACAGAGAGAACAGGCATCATTGGCACTTGTAACAACCAGGAGTTGTGTGGAAGAGGTGGCAAACAGCCGCAAGTGAGGCATGAAGGCCTCAGAAAAGTTCTGGACTTAGAGGTTGAACTGGACTCCTCAGTCCAAACTAGTTGTAACTTGATAGACAAGGTCAAATGTGACTTCTTACTCTCCTCATCATCTGATATCCATTAGTCTTCAAAAAATCAATACAAAAGCATCTGCAGCTTTATATAGTGAAGCATTTACAATTGCTGGCTATTAGAAGCCATGATATCTTTGAGCAAATTCAACAGAATATATTGAATTATTTGTATGCATCTTTGAACTCAAAGTTATTAAGTATTTCAAGCATAAGGCAGCTTGAGGATCAGCAGTCTCAACAGCCACATTGCCCAACTCAGTAGAATGTGAAATGATTGTGTGCCAACAAGCACCAGTAATTGCAGATGTGATGGATTTGTTGAATGCATCTTGTCAGGCAGATAAGTTGCATCAAGACTATATTCAGCATCAGAACACTGCAAACCATCAATGGAGTGTGAGCGGGGTGCCTCAACAAGCATTATCTGAGGTCAAGACTGACAACTACTCTAGCAGAACCAGAAGAGCCAATTGTTGCTCAGGAGATTAAGACATCTCAGAAGCAGGTTACCATCAAGGAAGAGGTGAACAAAGTCCATGTTCTTGAGGAACAGACAAGACCACATCATGTAGTGCAACATGTCCACCTAGTGGACAAGATAAGTTGGAGTGGTCACTTTGGGAGTGCTGGGAGGTGCCAAGGGAGTGCCAGAAAGGGAAGTCCCCTGAGAGGTTCATAACATCCAGCATATTTTTGTATCTCACCCAGAAGGTGCTCACCTTCTTTGGCTCTGGCTTCTTGTCTTTGAATGATGCAGTTTAGGATGCATCCAAGGTTTTAGTGGGTATAGAACTTTCCCAAAAATCCCAGAGCACAGAAGCTGACTTTGTGAACTGCCCATGTTTTCTATCATGATACCACCAAAAGAAAAAAAAAGCGATCATTAATGGATAAAGTATTGTCAAGGTTGTTAAACAGGTCATATAGTATTCAACCTTAGTGGTGTAAATGCAACTTATCTTAGATAAGTGTGAAATGCAAAATTTTGGGATACATTCCACTAAGCCATGGCACTTAGAATTTATGGCTAAACAAGGCCATGTTATTCCCTATATTCATCTTCATACTCAAATATTTTAGTTGTAAGTACAGCCAAGAGGTATGCAAAAAAAATACAGGGGTACAAGGTTATATTTTGGGGTTAAGGCTGCTCGGAACCCCCCCCCTCCTGCCTCTTACTATATTTGGTAATTCTGTGATTTTAAACCTACCATATTTAGAAATTTGTGATTGTAAACTTACCGTATTTGGAATTTGGAATTTTAAATTGATATAAAGAGTAAGACCGACTACTGACAAACTACTGTCGTCTTTTTGAATGATTAGCTACTCATAATCCAGCATTTTTTCGACATTCAGAGTCACAGAACCAGTTTTCCAATGGTTTCTGGAGGAATTCATGGCATTTTAAATGATACTATGAAAGATGATTCAATAATCATAGGTACTCTCATCGAAGAAAATTCAAACATGCTCTTTCAATACATCCTGGGCTTTCACATAGGAGCAAATCCTTCTCTTTAATTGTCATTCCACAGGTTGAACAAGGGACATTATCATGAGCTATTTCAGCTAAGTACAGTCAAAATTGTAGATAGTGCACTGGCTACCCTTGAAGTATACAGGGCAAATACAGGGTTTAGGTACGAAAATTGCCCATCATATGACATCATAATGTCACTGTTATTACCAAATTTGGACTTCAATTTGACTTCAATGCTTATTTCATGCTCTGTACACATTAAATACTCATAATCAATGTGAATTAATGTGTCTGACAACCCAGGATAAGCTCTGCAAGCATAGATTCTGGCTAAAAAATTTTCATGTTTAAGACCCTCGGTACCCCCCCCCTCCCCCAACCTCGTACCTCGGATTTCTCCGGTGGGTACCTCTTGAGTACAGCAGTACATATTGTGCAAACAGCATGGGAAACTAGGGATTCAACTGTAATGACCTCTGGAATGGTGGAAAAGACAATAAGGAGAGTTGAAGCCTAAGAATAAGATGTCCTTTAGGCATATATCTAACATAAGCACTTGATGTCAGAATGTGAGCCTTGACTTGGAAATGATACTGACTTGACGTTCCTGGCCATTGATCATCTTACTCAAGAGTTTTTCTCGGAGATGTATGTATCAGAAAGTTCCTGGTTGTTGAAGCGGCATCAGAATGAAGAAGCTGTGGATCACGTTATAAACGTTATAATAAGTCCTGATCAGAACCTTATTACAACATGTCGGGATGTCTACGAAGAAATCCGTAAGTGATACCGCTTTCATGTCGGCTCCCTCCTTTGGCTAATATTCCGACAGATACTCCATGCGTTGGACAAGGCATGAATCGTTCCCTTCTATTTTTTCCAGGAAATTCTACTGGCCACCGGAGTGACCTGCCAAGGACTGGTTGAGTCCGATGTTAATACGCGGTGGGTATACAAGGATTGTTACGAAACAGTATGCTCCACCATGTCTTATGTTGAAAATGGAAGAACACACGATCCTACCTTTAAAAAGAGGCCATTTGAGTGCAGACTTGAGACCATAAATCATCCCAGAAGATGTCCACTGACGTTTCTAAAACTGTCTTCACTCTTCCAGATCTTCTTGCGGATTGGCCGTGGAAGCGTAACGTCCATCCAAACACAAATTCTGAGGCCAAAACCAAATCATCGGCGTGGATTCAGAGTTTGATCACGACCACACCTCGTTTGAAAGAAGTATATGAACGTGGTAATTTTAGTGCGTACATCCCAGATACTAAGTTGATTGCAGGTTGCTTGACTTGATTAGATTTGCTATCCTCCCTTGCATATCCCCTGGAGAACGACGGTATGGATATTTCCCGCCTCTGGTACATTGGAAACCATGAACTTGACACACACACAGATGTTCTCCGTGTGGGATGTGACCTCATGAATTGGTTCTTCCTCTTTGATGAGTGTACTGACATTGCGACGACGCAACAAGCTCAGGAATTTGCTGAAATAGCCATGGATGCTATACGCAATCCTGACAAGGCAAGGCCGGCGGACGAGCACGTCATTGGAGAGGCTACACGACAGTACGTCTTGAAACATCCATCAGATATACACGAAACTTAATATTGTGTTCACTCGTTTAGATTCTGGAAATTGTCGTCGCAATATGCGTCTTTGAGTACACGCCGTCGCTTTATCGATACAATGGACAAATTTACTGTCTCTATTGTTCAACAAGCTCAAGATCGTGTTGGAAACCACATCAGGAGCATTGACGAATACTTTTCTCTCCGCCGCGACACGATTGGAGTAAAGCCATCGCTTGTGGTCTTGGAATTTGGGCTCAGTCTTCCGGATGAAGTCTTTGAAGATCCTGTTATTCAGAGACTCGTAGATGTCGTTGTCGATATGATAATTCTCAGCAATGTAAGCTTTTGGTTTTCCACTTCTCTTTAAATATCCCATGTTAATCACTATCGATTAGGATATATGCTCTTATAATGTGGAGCAAGCCCGTGGTGATGATCATAACCTTGTCACCATCTTGATGCATCACGAGAACCTTGATTTGGATGGAGCGATGAAATGGATTAGTGACTATGCCTCAACGCGTGTGCAGAATTTCTTGGACGATCTCGATTCTGTCCCGTATTTTGGAGAAGAATTCCAAAATGATGTGAATCGCTATGTGGACGGCCTGGGCAACTGGGTTAGGGCAAATGATTGTTGGGGCTTTGAAAGTCGCAGGTATTTCGCTAGAGGTGGGAAAGAAATTCAGCGGAATAGAAAAGTCGTCTTGCTTCCTCGGTTAGTGTCGTGCTTTTTAAGAGCGCAAAGTCTTCTGATCCCTATTCGTCACTCGACAGCAAACGTCTTTAAGTCATTCTAGTGTGTTGAGTATTGTAGTGCAAAGGTTCTTGTCGGAACTCACCATGTAATCAATGCAAGAACACCATCAACTTGTTGTCTCCGTGTTACTCTTTCTCCTTCCATGTTTAAACATATTTATTTCCCCCTACTGTCACATTTTTTGTCCTTCCTTTTTGGTACATTTCTCTTTTGTTCTCTTTATTGACCCTGTCCGTAGTCTTACTTGCTTAACCCCTCCCTCCCTCCTACACTTTTCCCCCCTTTTTTCGTTTTTTCGTTTTCGTGCATCGCTGGTTCGCGGGGCTACTGTCCTAATCTTAACCATACATAGAAATATATCAACCCCTCTTGATTCGCGTGTGCGTGTGATCCATATTCTCCGTTCCCCGCTCCCTATTCCCCGCTCCCTATTCTCACTGCACAGCACACAGCACACAGCACAAAACACACGAGACAACGCCCACTGTGGCGCACACGCACGCACAGCCCCAATGCCAAGTAAGGGGCGGGTCTGGGTCTGGGTCTGGGGCGTCGATCATCGAACTAACGAACGAACGAGATAAGATAAGACAACCCCTAACGCCACATCCACATCACCCCGTTCGTTTGGCGGGGGTATAAATGCGGGTGGGCGAAGGTGGGAGGACATCGTCAGCAGCGGATTTGCTTCCCCTGCCTATAAAACCAATCTACGACTACCTCGTTGCGTCGTACCCTCCGACCAAATCCACGATCCGCGATCTAGAGAAAGTACAAGTACAAGTACAATTATGAAGTTCGCTGGATTTGCTGGGGCTATCACCGCGATCACAAGCCACACGGCGCTCATACCGCCCTCGCTCGGCGCTCCTGCTCCTTCTCCTTCTCCTTCTCCTGCTCCTCCTACTCCTGCTCTTACGACCACCGACCACTCTACAATCCTCAACGAAGTTCGTACTTCCTTGCGTGTTTCTTTCATTCCAACATGGATGCTGACGCTGACGCTGACGTTGCTCGTGTTATGTTACGTTACGTCCGTAGAGAGGGTATTATGATTATGATACGTACAATTACGGATCTCGTTGGTCGTACCCGTATTACAGAGGTTACTACGG
Organism: Macrolepiota albuminosa; assembly: GCA_027475525.1. Taxonomy (NCBI): domain Eukaryota; kingdom Fungi; phylum Basidiomycota; class Agaricomycetes; order Agaricales; family Agaricaceae; genus Macrolepiota; species Macrolepiota albuminosa. The sequence goes on from JAMWFC010000091.1 coordinate 89,330, forward strand.
CTATGGCTACGGCTATGTGGTGGTGGCGGGAATGGCGGGAATGGTGGGAATGGAAGCGGTAGCGGGGAGGGTCTGGTGGGAACGGCGGGAACGGTGGTAATGGTGGAAATGGGGGTTCTTCATAACTTGATGTAGCACTTAAAAGAAGCTTTTTCACTTTATGCGTTTAATTGCTACGAAGAAAAGCATTTTTGAGATTGTGTATCCGAGTCTTGTGGCATTTGAAATCAAGCATATAAGCGCCAGAGAGGTCCTTTTTTCTCGGTGTTGCCAAGGCGGATAAACGTCGGTGCGAACGAGGCCGGGCCTGTGGCGAAAAGCACGCGCTTACATAAGCTAAAGCAGTGCATGGTCAGTGCGAGAGGGAGGGTCGTCAACGGTCGTCAACACGCCATGTCCCAGCCTCTCCCCTGCCAATAACCCAGTTCCGAGGGTGCGCCCGCAGCCATGGTACGTCGTCGTCGCTGTCGCAGCCGGTGTTGCGTGCGCTGGTGCTGACGGAGAGCAGGTCCTCGTGAACGGGAATAAATATGCATGGTATGTTCGTCCGCCCCGCCCCGTCCGGACTCATCCGTGACCCCCTGCCCCCTGCCACAGCGAGACCTGCATCAAAGGTCATCGATCGTCAAACTGCCGCCACACGGAGCGGCCGCTGTTTGAAATCAAGAAAAAAGGACGCCCTGTGACGCAGTGCGAACACTGCAGGGAGCTGCGCAAGACAAAGCAGGTGCACGTCAAATGCATCTGCGAGGCACGGGAGGACCAGGCTCCTGCGCCACAGACGGGCACAAAGAAAGGTGAGCCTGAGTGAGTGTGTGGGTGCGGCTGCTGAGCCCGGACAGGCCACACGAAGATCCCTGACTGCGCCACGTTCCCGAACGGGCTGCCTGCGCACGCTGTGCCCGAGCCGTCGTCCGAGTCTGACCACTGCCAGTGCAAGTCGTCTGCCGCGTGCCACTGCTGTGTCCCGCGCAAGCTGGCCCCGCGTGTCCGCAGGAAGGACGCTGTCCCCGTCCCCGACCCCGGCGTCCCCGTCCCGAGTCCCGCCCCGTCCATGCGCACCCCGTCCCACATCCTCGCCCGCCTCGCCGAACTCCGCCCTGTCCTCCCGCGCCCCTCCCACCGCACTGCCGGCAACTGCCGCGCTGCCCCCGCCCACGATCCCTCGTCAGACCGCCACCCCGCGCCGCGCCGTGCCCACGACTTTGTCTACTTTAGTCCCTACGGCCGCGCCTACGACGACCACCAGCACCAGCACCTCCTCCAACAACAACACCTCCCCGCCCCGTCCGATTTCCCCACCGACGAGCAAATTTTCCGCGACCAGCTGCGCGCCCTCGAAGCCGCCACCGCCAACGCCAACGCACCCTGGCTGCCCTGCGCCCCGCTCAACGACTCTGCACAACCAGGCGCAGGCGCAGGCGCACTCATCCCCTCCTTCCCATCAACATGTGGCTGCGGCGACGGCTGCCGCTGCCCCGGCTGCGTCGAGCACAATCCAGACATCGCCCCCGCCTCCACCGCCTTTTCCTCCTGCGTAAACCCAAGCACGTGCACCACCTGTCTAGACTGCACCATCCTCTCTCTCCCAGCGTCCTTGCCCGCCGACACCGCATTGTCAATATACGACTTGCAGACGTCCCTCGATGATTGGATACGCGACGTCTCTGCACTCCCGCCTTGTGCGTCCCCGGCTCCGCACGTAAACGTAAACGTAAATGCAGAGACCCAGTCTGAGACTCACCAGTGGGAGTACCACCCGCAACAGCAACAGCAACAGCAACAGGTCCACCCGGCTGCTGCTACCAACGCGTTTGGGTACGCGATCAAACCGTGTTGTGGTGTCCTGTGTAAATGCGACCCCGAAACGTGCGAGTGTAATATTGACGACGAGCGCGGGTACGATTGTCGTCGTGAGATGCTGTTTCCGACTTTTCAGGGCCAGGGCCAGGGACAGGGACAGGCTGAGGGCCAGGGGGAGGGTGAGGGCGAGGTTGAGGTTGAGCGTAAGCCCGAGTGTGAAGATGAGAGGCCGGGTCGGGATGGGAGGTGTAATGGAGTTAATGGCCACGGGAACGCCAACGCTAATGGGAACGAACGCGGGTTTAAAATGCAGATGCCTGTGCGTGGGCGGTTGGGGTACTTTACCGCCTCTCAACAGGCGCAAGCTCAGGCGGGAGCAGGGGGGGAGTACGAGGGGAGCAAGTACTTAGATGCGTACCAGGACCCGCCGAGGAGCCGGTCGTCCTCGACTTCGACGTCGTCTTCGCATTCGCATTCGGGGTCGAGTCGGGGGGTGCCTCCTGCGTTGTCGTCGTTGTTTGCGGGCGCGGGCGCGGTGAGTGCGAATGCGAATGCGAATGCGAATTGTAATGGGAGCGCGAACGGGCACGTGAATGTGAATATGGGAGGACTGAGGCTGCATGCTGGCGCTGAAGGCCCCCTCTCACTCCCCCCACTCCCCCGCCCTGGGCCTGCGAGGAGTCATACTGGCTCTCTTTCACCCAGCCCGAGGAGTTTCGAGTTCGAGTTTGAGTAGTGATGTGCTTTTTTTGTTTCTTTTGCTTTTTGCTTTTGATTTTGCGTTTTTTTCTTGGTTTAGTTTTACTTACTTTTACTCTTACTCTTACTTCTTGTGAAGAGGGGGGGGGGGGGAGGATCGTGTTGTGTTGTGATGCGATGCGATGCGATGCGGATCCCCCTCCCTTTTCGCTTCTCTCTCTCTTTCTTCTTTTTTTCTTTGCTTTGTTTTGTTTTGTTTCTTTGCGTTTTCCTTATCCCTTACCCTTACCCTCTCGTGAATGATGAAATGAATGAATGAATGTTTTTTTGTGTCTATGATGAATAAATTGGCTTGTCCCCATGTCATTACCGTTACCGTTACCATTTACCGTTACCGTTAGCATTACCATACCCTTGTCTTGTCTTGTTTTGTTTTGTCTACCCCCTCCCCTCGCCACCTACCCACCTACTACGGCGACGTACGTTATGTTGTGCTTGTGCTGTGCTTGTGCGTTACGTAGAGCTTGAATGATTGTTTTGTTATGTGTTTTGCGGTTTGATAGTAGTGGGGCCGTGGTGGGGCCGTGGTGGTGAGGTTAGCCCATTGGTTAGTGGTGTTCTTATTCTTTGGGTTTCTGGTACCCATGCATCCATGGAGTACAGTACCACGAGTACCCCCCCACGCGCGCGTACGACAAGTACCAAGTACTACCACATCCTTCCCCCCACGTCACTTCCGCTCTCCTCGCTCCCCCGCTCCCCCGCCGCCCCGCCGCCCCCGGCTCGGAGGTCCGCACCTTTAGGCCCAGGGAGAGTGAGAAGAAAAGAAGCACGGAGATTCGGTCCGGTCCGCTGGAGCTGGAGTGTGCCCCCCGGTCTCCCTTTCCGGGTTTCTCGGGGGGTGGGGGTTCTCGTTTCGAACTCCTGATCCTGATCCTGATGTGTCCTTGTCTATTTTTGGGGTGGGTGGGAGGGGGAAGGGGAAGGGGGGATTCTATTTTTGATTCGAGGTTGATTTCAGGTTCTATTTTTGTTTTTGATTTCTAGCTGTGGGAGTGGGAGAGTGAGAGAGTGAGAGATGTGCTTGCTTATTTGGAGATGCGCGGAGCCCGGAGGTGTACGGGTGTACGGAGGACCGGGGGTGCTATAATGAGTATATATATATACATGGCTTTATAACTTACCTGATCCATGAAAAGCGAGAGAAAGTTGATCTCCATCCGAGCGCGTGTGTGAGTGAAGACCCTGCCTGGGAAGGGGATTCGGATTTTTTAGGTGCGGCGGCGTTTATGTAGTGATGATGGACTTCTGAGCGTATCCTAAGTGGGGTTGAATACATACATACATACATACATACATGGAAGAAAGGAAGTTGAGGTGGTGCTTCGTGCAGGCTACATCATTAACATGTGCTGATTGAGGATTGTACTAATTCCTGCTATGAAAAGTCCTTGTTGGTTTGGTGTTTTTTTTTTGTTGGGGTTGATAAAACTTTCTGGCAAGTCCTGGTGAAAGGTATATCTGTAGATGTAAAGTACAGCTGGTGAATTGGGTTCTGGGATTCTATGGATGGTAGAGTGGCAAGTGAGTCTTTTCCAGGTGGTTTGTGCAGGCCATTCATGCAATCTATAGTTAGATAGGATCAATAGTTAAGGAATATGTATGATGCATGGATGGATGAATGATGGCCCAGGTGATCTTACTAAATGTACTGTTTTGGCAGTTTTAAGATCAATAGGTAGTGAACTTGACCTTGTTCTTGCCCTTTGGCAATTCTGTACTCTCTGGATACTGCTCATCACTTACTCTCAGTATGATTGCTCACTCCTTGCTGCTTCCAGCAATGTCCTCAATGTCAAGGCAGTCATCCAGGCTCCCCTGGGTGGTTCTACCATAGTAGGGACCCTGGTCCACACCTGTTTGCTCCTGACTCATGCACCCAGTCATATCTGAAACCACTCATGTCTGTAGATACTAGCCTGATCAAATCACACCTAAGGCAGGACACTTCGTGCTTCTTGATGGCACTTTAGGGGGGTTATTTGACTGGAGCGGATGGGGCCTAATGAAACGACCGGTTGGTCCGTCACACCCAAAATAGAAACGCCCAGATTCCGATCTACCGTCCAACCGCACCTCCAACCACTTCATACCTCTGTACCTCCCAACCTCTCGACCTCACATCCTACTATTGCCTTAGTAATATATCTAATGTAACACGAAACTTGCTTCCCACCTTCATGCCCCGCTCCAAGGTCCCAAGACGCGCCGAACAGCCAACGACGACGGGCCTGGGTAAGCAGTTCACGAGTCCGATCAAACGTCAAGACAAACGCAAGACAACCACAAATGTCCAATTCTTCGGTCAGAAACAGGAGATCTCGAGACTCAAGGCAAAACTCGAAGCGCTGAAGAAACAGACTGAAGGCATTATCGGTTCTTCGCCACCTCTGAATTTTGCGACCCTCGACGGCAAAGTTACGACATCTGAACCTGAACCTTCCACTAGCGATGCTACTGTTGTTGCATTCGACGACTTGGAGGACCTATTGCCAGGTCCACAATGTGTTACAACTCAAGATGAAGAACGTGTTTCCCGCCGAACTGTTCCGAATCAAGCAGCCAAGGACTTATATACGAATTGGACAAACTTATTGACGAGACTTGTGACTCCTTTATTGGAGTACATCTCTAAGACTATTGGAAAGATTCCTGAGAGAGTCACTAGCTTGAAGGCGAAGTGCAGGGCTGACGGCAGCTGTATGAAGAGGACAAATGAAGTGCTTTGCTTGTTCCAAGACTGTAAGTCCGTCTGCTTGTTATTATTCTGCCTCTCATCATCTTAGACTTTCAAAAATTTTCGGTGGAGTGGTGTAATTGTGAGGAGCTGCCTTATGTCCTTGTTGCTAATGGACTTTTCCCCACTGCTCCTTTATTTCCCTGCTTCGCGATCTCTGTCCATCTCCTTGACTTTTACCGTGCGCTATTTGAACGATCATGTGATGCTGTCAACGCTATGGCAAGTGCTTTGAATACATTCTACGTGCGGAGAGGGTTTATTGTTACTGACAACAAGGTGTGTCTTCATGTCAGCTAAGCCGTACAAAGCTCATCAAAGTACCTAGGGTAAACCCATCCAGGATGCATTTCGCCGAGGTCTTGGGTATGCAGCCCAATGGTACGATAACTTGCAACTTTGTCTGGAACAGCAGGTGGATGCTGCCATTTGGGACGCAGACAATCAAATACAGGATAGCGAAACAATGAAGCTTTCACCGTCTCACACGACATTATTACCACTGCCTTCAGAGCCTCCTCCAACTGTTTCACCATCTCCGACTTCTCCCGAAAAGCCTCCAAATTCATCGCATATCGAATTAGTCCCTGCTGAATGTGCACGTGTTCTGCGCCAACGATGCCCTTGCTGCTTTGGAGGTGACTTATTTGGGCGGTCTTTGGAATGCGAGTAAGTATCTGAGTTCTCAGGAAGACTGCTACTCATCACCTATCAGTGGTGGCGATATCCAAGTTTGTGTTGATGGGAATTTCAACCATCGACATTTGCGTTCAGCAGGAGACTCACCGCATTTCTATGAGCCCACATATGTCCTTCCAAAGGAGTTTGTTGATCAAATTGGTATTCGAATGGAGAAACTACGAACTACACGCAAACCTCGCCCCCGAAAGTCTGTTGTACCAGACGAAGCAATTAATGAGTGTGAATCTTCTCACACTGCAGGCAACGGGTCAAACGTTAAGATGAATATGGACAAATTCAATGATGGCGGTCTCATGGCCCTTGTCTGTCGCCATGATATTCCCATCTTTCTCACCAACATTGATACGCCTGGAGAACAGCAGAAATATGCTGTGGCAATGATAGAGTACCTTTTCTCCCTCCTTTCCCTGTCAGCCACTCTGGCTGTATTATATGATGTTGGATGCATGCTGGATCGCAGCCTTCACACGGCGAGTTCTTTCTTTTGGACATTGCATGATTATACTCATTGATTCTCTCTAGTATGATTTTCTGTCCCCTGGGCTCACCAGTCGTCTACTCCTTGCAACTAGTGTCATGCATGCGTTTGTGCACCAGTGGGCATGTCAAATAGTTAATAATCCTCGCATCCGCACAGGCTTAGGCTTAACCGATGGTGAAGGGGTTGAGCGTCTCTGGTCACGGATGCGAAAACTTATTGCAGTGACAAGGGCATGTGGGGTGCGTGTATTGCTTGTTGGCATCTTCTGCCAGACTTAACAAGCCCTTTTCAGCGTTCTCGTCGTATTTACATTGTTGATTGACAAGTGACCTCAATTGGTCTTGACTTGCGGCAAGACCTTGGTGCTTGGATTCGACGCCGGCTCAACAAAGGTGTGCAAACTCAGGGCACTAAGGCACGGCAGATTTTGGAGTCCTGTGGGATTGACATGGCTATTTTGCAGTCAGAATGGGAGTCACAACGCACTTCTGAGCTTTCAATAAGGGCTCATAAGCCTGAGCACTTTGTATTTACTCCCATTATTTACGATTATTTCTAGAAGCACCAGTTCGCCTCAAAAAGGAGCTTGACACTATCTTAGCTCTCCAAGGTGACCTCGAAATGAGTGAAAAAAATATTCAAGCTACTCGTTTGACTCTATCAAAGGCACTACCATCTCCCCATTCCTTACGAATTCTCAGCAACCTTCAAAATCACCACGAGCGCCTCAGAGATGATATAGATGAGTTATTTTCATCACTCACTATTCAAGATTCATATCCGGAGCTAAGAGGAGTTGATCTTGAGTTTGTGAAATACCTTCTGGTTGCTTGCGACCTGAAGATCAATGTTCGAAAACGGGCCATTGGTAGCTTCTTCGAGTGGGAACGATTAGATAGGGCATCAGGTGGCCGAGACCAGGTGTTAGGTCTCTTTTTCATGCTTCCTTTGCTTTGACATCTCCTAACTCAGTGATCATGACTTTAGGCACAAAGCTTCACCAAGTCACTTGTGCTGCCATAAAAAAACGTGCCCCTGCACTAATGGCAGGTTTGCGAAAATACAACGATATTTGCGCAACTCTCACTGCCATGTACAAACCTGAATGGAATATTCCCTTACCTCAACCTTTGCCCACTGAATTGAAAACACTTTGCGATGCTCCAAACCTCATGGAAGATGTCTGGATTAGCCGTCCAATGGGAAAAGTGCCTCATTGGCTCAGTGACAGTACCGTACAAGAAGGTATTCGGGCAATGCTGAAGGTTGAGAGGTGCACTGAGGAGTTGCGGCGGTTGCATACAGAGGCAATCAATCTTTCTCGGTGGTTTGGTCGTGAACTTGCTGCTATCGAGCTTGCGCTCATTGAGCCTTCAAGTATGTACTTTATTTTCTCACACAGTATTTACTCACATGTGATAGATGCATGTTTATGTGTTCCTCTTGAACAACGACGATCACACCTTCTCAATCTTTGCTCTCTCTGGCCCAATCCACTTGCTCCTCAACACATCTTTGATGCCCTTGTCTTGAAGGCCACAGAGGTGACACAAAAACTTGATCCATGCCGATGTGATCATAACTCTCTCAATTGTCAACCACAACCAGAACAAACCATAGAGAGCATCGATAATGACAATTTTCCAGAGGACGATGCCCCAGATATCGAGAAGACCACTGACGAAATCTTATTTGATGATTACCTATTACAGACAGCTGATGAAATAGTTGACCCGGATATAGTGGGTTTGGATGTGGATATAACATTAATCTGGCAGTTACCGGTACGTTGTGAAGCATCATTTATTCCAACAATGATTGACTTCCTTTTATCAGCAATCCCTGGTCCTTCACCAAGATCTTCTGAGAGAACTCGTATTTCAAATGTCTGCCGACTTTGCACCTCTCACTCAACCACGCTATTTTCTTCATCTCCATAGGTGAGAGAACTCGTATTTCAAATGTCTGCCGACTTTGCACCTCTCACTCAACCACGCTATTTTCTTCATCTCCATAGGCTCAATGATGTGTGTATCAATGGCATTTCTATGTTGTTGAAACAACGGTTCTTGCTGCCAGCCAATCCTACATCTCAATTTAGTCAACAATGCGCCCTCTTATCTACTTACGATATGTCCATAGTGCGGTATAATGCTAGTGATGCTGAAATTTGGCGACGAACACGACATACTGAGTATTGGCAATGCCCCATTTGGATACTTCCCATTCACCGCTCCACTACCCAACATTGGGTGATGTGCACCATCATTCCGTCTATTGGTGAAATACACCTTTTTGATAGTTTGGCACAGCAGGATCCTTGGAAAACAGAGATTAAGGTAAGCTCTTCATTTCTAAATTTGTGTGTTCATCAAGTCACCCTGTCGACTCAGGAAATTATGGGACTCATTGTTTGCCTTGTTGCCTTGGCAAATCAAAATGGATATGCATTTCCTGTTATTACTTCACAGTGGATTGCTCGCCCAACTGTCACATATCCTCGACAAACCAATAGCTTTGATTGCGGAGTATGGGTCATCGCCAATATCGCAGCTGTTCTCTCAGGATACTCTCTCACTGCTATTCAAGAACATGATATACCTTTAGTTAGAAGTTCAATCTTGCGTGCGCTCTTAGCATTACCAGTCTCAGTGTAAGTAGATCAAATTTTATGTACGTGTGCATAAAAAAACAATTGTCAGACATATCTGAAAAACCTATTCTAAGACACTCTGGAATAATAACTCTTTCGATGTATACAGTGCTGGTAAATCCTCTCCAGGAAGTGTAGCATACATTGCCAAGTCTTCCAAGGCCTGCAAAACTGAGTGAACTTTCTTCGCAACCTCCTCCGCTCGTTTCCATTCATCTTGAGCCCCGGTCAACTGTAAGATCTTATCCTGGTAGATTTGGATACATTTATCCAGCCTCTCTATGTCCACCAAAGCTCTGAAAATGCTAGCGATATCATGTGCTTTCACACATTGAGTATAAAGAGACTCAAGATAGCTATATGCAGAGTCGCCAACATACTTCATGAGCTTTCTAGCAATTAACTCAACCTTGACTGTCCAAACGCTGACATTTTGAGAGTCATCCCTGCGTATCATTTTCGTAACTGTTCACTTGGTAGCAGAGGAAATGAAGAGCTTACTCAGAAGCACTGTCAGACTTATTTTCGTCCATTTGTTTCTTTGGCCTCAATTCTAATCTATTCAGGCATCAATTGATGCTCAAGAATAAAATGAATGAAGATAGATACCGTTGTGCTTTAGCCTTTTGATACTCTTCCTGGCGGCGGGTACAGATAACCATCTTGTTCCTACAGAGTCCATGGATTATATGATTAATTTTCGACCTAATTAGAGCACTGAAGGACTCACTTATGGTAAGATCTCCGGCTTTTAGCATTAGCTGCAAGTCGTCTTTCTTCTGCAGTATGATAGATGCGGCACTGAGCCATGGTGTGGAGAGACAATAGAAGTTGAGGATCAACGTTAGATACAAGTGTAAAGCAATTGCAGGTCATCATCTTACCTTTTGGACTTTTGTCTTACCTTTTGAATTCCAGCTCAGACTTCAAATTTCTTTAGCACACCAGCTTATATAGTCTTCAAGATGTTCAGTGGCGTGATTCTTAGGGGCCTTGTGCTCTGTAGCACGTATAATAATGGCTAAGAGATTCAACGACATCCGGGCTGGGTGTTTGTAAGTGTGTATACAGTCCCAAATCTGGGTAACCCTTTTTTGCAGACGGTATGGATCTCTCTGACTGACTTCAAAGCTATCTCATCTTCTCCGCAAAACTCAGCAAAACAAGCCATCTTGTACTCATATCTCACAGTCTATCCTTCCCTACCAACCATGGCAAGGCTTTTTTCGAGAGGAATGATTAGTTCCTCAGGAACGGTTCCAACTGACTTCAAAGCTACTTCATCTTCCCAGCAAAACTCAGCAAAACAAGCCATCTTGTATTTGTATCTCACAGTCCATCCTTCTGGGCATAATGATTGCGGAGTATTTGTTGCGCTTTGTATGGGATTGAGATAGCTTGCTTGTGAGTGGCGATTGTATTTCCGTCGCATGCATTTCAAATGGGCAGTATAGTACTCTAATGCTGGAGGCTAAATCTCGTCACACAAATTTGCCAAGTTTGCTATGACTCACTGGACTAAAAACAAACAAAGCCACGCAAGAATCAAGACCACTTTGCCTCCAGATAAATGTCAAGCGTGCATCGACGGTACGATCATCTCTCCGAAGTTTGTCAATCTACCCATCTGAAATGCTCCAAAATGCGGGCCAAGGAGCTGATCACAGAGTATGAGGCCAATAGTCTTATAAATGCCGCTGAGTCTATCTTTTGGGATAACCCACTTGTGTGCCTCTCCACTTTACTGCCTTCTATCTAGGTCAAACATCAAGTCCAGCGATTAATGGCAGGTCGCAAACGGACTAGATGCTCTGGCCATTTGTTTGTTGCTTTACATACCTTCGTCTGCTGTGGTGGCAAGCTTTCCCTTACGAGGGTTTTGATGCTACCCCACATGCTCCTTTACTTACTTACTTCATTCTCTTCTCGGCTCTTTCTTAGCCATAGCATTCCTTCATACATTTTTTAATGGTACATTGACACTCATTAGTTGTAAATTGGTGGTGGTAAGAGAGACTTCTATTTCAAAGTGACTACAGGCGCATGGGAAAGTTTGTTGATGACATCTTCGCTTACGTTTACTATCTTTTTTTTCATATGTTCTTGTATATCTGAGCAATAATCACCTTTCCAAAGACTGTCATCCAGCGACAAGCTTGCTATATGCATCTCGGTGTATTTTGAATGTGCTTTGACTTGGTGACTGTGGCTGCCACAAGCTTATCATGACTGAAAATGCAATGCGACAATGGCTTCTTTGTCCGCCTTACCTTCTACTTTATAACTGTGCGACTTATAAAATTTTCAACTTAGCAACAGATCAACTGTGTTGACACTGCCTATACTCTTGCTTTTTTGCCCCCAGTTTGTGCTTTTGCGACGGAAAAAAAATTTTCTGCCCCAGACGTGAGTCTAATGATTTTGTATACTTCACATTGAACTTATTGCACATTAGATGCAAGCACCCAACTCAACAATCATGTATGATGAAGCAGAACGTGGGGACGCCAGTGGAGATGTTTTTACTGAGAATAATGGTAATGGTGAAAACTCACATCTACTGCTGGGTAACCCTACCTTTTATGGACCCATTCCGGTCTACCAAAACCTCTTGGAGGAGCAAATTGGTGGTGGTGGACAGCCTCAAAATAATGCAGTCCCTTGGAACTTTCGCCAACGTATTCCTCTGACTCCTTTGGGGTCTCAAACTCCTGAGAGCCGTAATTTTGCTCATCGTCGTGCTGAAACAGCTCCTTCCCCATCTCCTGCTGTGCAAAATGCACAGAATGATGACATGTTACAGGATTTTGTAGTCGTGCTGAAACAGCTCCTTCCCCATCTCCTGCTGTGCAAAATGCACAGAATGATGACATGTTACAGGATTTTGTAGATGGTCTGGATAATGACGCAATTGCTAGTATGGCATACGACCACTCTTCTCCATTTTCCTCTCCATTATCTTCTCCTCTGGCTTCTTCTTTGGAGGTCAAGAAGCCAAATTCTGCTCACGTTAAAAAGAGCACCAAAGATAGCCCTGCTTTCGACAACTTCTCTGCTCCAGCTAGAGAAAATTCCTTGTCTCTTGTCGAAGGTCTTACTCCTGTCGAAAAGAGGAAATCTGTAGCACTTTTGGAGGATTTTTACATTGCTGGCGGATTTGAGCCAATTATTGTCTCACCTGGTCCTACCATCGACAATTCGCACTTTTGGAGGATTTTTACATTGCTGGCGGATTTGAGCCAATTATTGTCTCACCTGGTCCTACCATCGACAATTCGCATGCTGCTATGACATCAATCTTGACCCCTACACGATCCGGCAGTGAAACACCCAATCCTTTCATCGAGGAACCTGCCAACACTGCAAACATTCCAAAAGAACCTAGCATGTGCACTCCGCCTCTCAAGACTTCGGCTCCTAAGGTATCCTCTGAGGGCCATCCATCCAACTTGACTTTCAAACAGTGTCAAGATGGCTTTGCTCGTATTGAGGCAATTTTTGTGGAGCTTAGCCATTTATTGCAGTGGCCAGTACCTCACGTCAAAAAATGGTTTTTCTCTAGTTTGAAGGGAACACGGATCACGAGCCTTTGGAACCTATACCAAGCATACTTCGCAAAGCATCAAGAAGACGAACTCCAACGTTGCAGGCTTAAAGAGGGTACAGGCATGTATTCTATTCTTTCAGTAGTTTTTTGTCGCTGACAACTGATCTAGACTCTGACTGCTGGCCAAGCTTTCAAGAGAAATGGGGAGACAATACGGAGGCTGTTCTGCGAGCGGCACTTGATATTGAACAAGTTTCTAATTGAAATCAAACTCAACAACAACGAAATCGGCTTTTCCAGAAATATTGCACCAAATTAGAGAAGCTCGTAAGCTGTCAGCTTCCATGTGTGCTTTTAACGTGTTGATTTCATTTGTAGAACCAAGAAGGTGCTGACCTCCGTTTTCAAACCTTTGGTATTGTAGTCGGTGACTGCCTTCAGGAGGATCAAGGCCTTGGAAACATTATTGCAACATCAGGTTTGACGGATGTGAGTATCACTCCAATGCTATTCAGAGAATATTATCCATTACTATTCTAGTTCATTGCTAAACGCCTCAAGCTCAATGATACCACTTTTTTGGGTTTAGTCAAGGTAGAAGCTTAGTATGTCACTCTCGTCTAGCATGTTTATTCTTCATTCTAATTGGATACTCACCAGCAATGCTGTGGCTGAGAAGGTCACTGAGGATGTGGATGCTCAGCAGCTCATTGATGATTTAAATAAGGCTTTTGATTCGATTGAGGCTGAGCTCAAGCGTCCACCCAGTCCTCTTACTAAGGGACCAGACAACAATGATGATGTGTCTCTAGAAGACGACTCCAATGTAATTCTAAGTTGCAAGAAGCATTTAATTTCATTACTCAGTGCGTAGATGATGTGTCTCTAGAAGACGACTCCAATGTAATTCTAAGTTGCAAGAAGCATTTAATTTCATTACTCAGTGCGTATTTAATGTCTATGTTAATTGTACGACATTGCATACTCAATGCCATCAATGTAGAGACTGCGACCAAGGCTGCTGGTCAACGGTGGACTGGTGATCGGCTGCCCTGGACTACCCTTCTGAATCACCTTGTAGCAATATCTCATGTGATTACAGGATGGCCTCCAAGCTGCGCAATGCCAACTGAGAATTGCAAGCCCAAAAAGGGCAAGCAAGGCATTAAAGACCTTGGAAACAAAGACGGACGTCTCCTATTAGCTGCCCTTCAGACTGGTGATCTGAAAATAGTCAAGTCCGATATTGACAAGATCAAAAATGACGAGATTGCTGTTATCGCTACTGCCGAGCCAACTACAAGCGATCCACCCACCATCTATTCGTGGGCAGTATTTGCAAGCGGAAAGACACGGATTGGCAAGCGTGCTCCAAGAAGTGCTGCAGCTACCCGTGTTAAGCGAAGGCAGTATTTGCAAGCGGAAAGACACGGATTGGCAAGCGTGCTCCAAGAAGTGCTGCAGCTACCCGTGTTAAGCGAAAGAAGCCTATGCCTATCGAGGTCCTTTCTGATGACGAGCAAGAAACCAACTTACCTCTTCCTACCAAGGTTACGAAGCAGCAACCTGTCTATAACATCAGCAGCGACTCTGAAGACGTTCTCCCAGTCCCAACAGTAAAGCAGCCATTGCCCAAGAAGTGCCTAGATGATGTCTGCACTGAATCCAAAACCAAGGACCATCCTCCAGTCCAGAAGAGTAACCAGCTTCCTCCTCCCCCACCTATTCTGCAGTCACGTATCAAGAATGTTGATAAGGACCGATCCCTTCTATCTCGTCCTGCTAATCAACGACCTTGTCAAAAGCGCATGGCAATTATTGCCGGTGACGACAATGGCAATGAGGTTCTCTCTGATGCTAAGAAGCGGCGTAGGTTCTCCCCACCTGATGCCAGCAAAGACCATGTCACATTGGGTGATGACTACATCAACGAACAGGATGGCGAGTCTGAGAGTGGAGTTGTACTGAACCCCCAGGCCCGTCGTACTCATGCGGCCCTGAGTAACTCACCTGATGCCAGCAAAGACCATGTCGGGTCAGATGACAATTACATCAATGAAGAAGATGACGAGTCTGAGAGTGGAGTTGTACTGACTCCTCATGCCCATCGTACTCGTGCAGCTAAGAGTAAGGGAAGCAATGTGAAGACGAAGGCGAAGGCCACAAATAATGTCCCCATTGGTGCTATCAGGGCTCAACCAAATGCTCAGCCCAACGCCGCCAAGCCTGTGACTCGAGCAAAAACTGCCCAGTCTGCTCAACCAATCTCAATGACTTCGGTTGCGACTCCAGCTATTGCTGCACCACCTCTACCTCCGAAGCCCACTGCCACCTTACCGACAAACTCCAGCAAATCCCAGCCCAGTGGTAAGCATACTGGTGCATCACCCGCTGTCTCCACTATGACAGACACCCAGCGCAAACCAGTGACGTCTAGGTCGACAACCGTTGACAAACCACACACCCAAGTGGGAGGTGTTCCAACTGTTGACAAACCACGCATCCAAGTAGGGGGTGCTCCAGATTCTCAAGTACTGCCACCCAGCTCAGAGCAAGCTCCTGCACAACCAGCCCATTGTCCTAAAACTGGTCAAGATCTCGTCGATAGCTTCCCCCCTGCGAGCATCCCCACAGCATCTCAGCCTGTCGAAAACCATCATACATTTACCACATCTGGCCAGTTTGATGCTGTCATGGATGAAGACCCTTACTTCAACAAGGGCAGTTATGACGCACCATATGACGAGGAGATGTACAATGACAGTAATTATGCTAGGAACTCAGGCAGGTATATGGATTACAACCATGATGAGGCTCCATACAATCCTCATTTACGACATCCCACCAGTGGTGCTCCTCCCCAACGCTATGCAAGGTATCCTCGTCATCCCTACCCACGGGGCCCAATGCAATATCCACCTCTATCTCAAGAGTCTGGGCATCAGCCTCATCCCTCTTCCATGCGACCAACACGCTACCATCTGGGCAATATCCACCTCTATCTCAAGAGTCTGGGCATCAGCCTCATCCCTCTTCCATGCGACCAACACGCTACCATCTGGGTATGGTCCCCCCCGTGGCCGTATAGCCTCCAATGCTGGCCCTTCGCATGCACCAGCCTCATCAAACATGGGATGGCCACATTCTCAGACTCTTCTGCATGGATACAGCGGTGATCGTGGCTGGGGTTCGTCTGGGCAGTATGGGCAGGAGGATGGAAATGGAGATGATGATATGCTGAGTTAGATGTATTTCTGCCTGCTTGTTGACATCATCCCCTCATTATATTGCCGCCATCGCCCATCTATCTTGGACATTATTGCTTGCTTCTTGCTTGATTTTTTGCTGCCGTCACCCACCTACATTTTCCTTGCTAAGTTGTTTGTTTTTTGCCGCAGTCACCCACCCTATTTGATTTTTTGCTGCCGTCACCCACCTACATTTTCCTTGCTAAGTTGTTTGTTTTTTGCCGCAGTCACCCACCCTATCTAGGTCGATAGCTTCTTGACTTAGTACTATAGCTTCTTGATACTAGTGCTGTATATACCTATATATTACATCCTCTCAATAATGATATGTTTACAACCAATGTTATTCTGGGAAAACAAGACATCTCACTAATGCTGTGTATCTAAAAAGCCCTTTATCTCGACCTCTCAACCTCTTGACCTCACCTCCCGACCTCTTCACCAGTCCGACCATCCTACTGACCTCCATCTTGGGAGTTCGAAACTGGGCTCGATCTGGATCTCACGCTTCAGGAAGAGGTGCGTTCCGCGTTCTTAGGATATCTGCTTCCCACACGAATAAGTACCCTAAGATGCCATCAAGAAGCACATACTGTCCTGCCAGCGGTGTCAAATCACTTGATGACACATGCAAATGGCTCAAGACCAGAGGTTAGATTCTTGGAGCCAAGCCATATGATTGTGCAAAGGCCAACAATATCATTGTAATGGTAGCTCTAGCATCCAAGCAACTGGACTTGAGAAATGGAACTATTGTAGTAGCTTTCCTGCTTAATGTGGACACTATGTTGCATCTTCCATCACAAATGATATTGCCAACAAGACTGCTGAGTGCTTTGACAAGCTAAGTTACACAGTGGATTCCTTGGTAGCTAACAACATCAAGTGAGTAGAATATACATTGACTGTAACCATTGGTTATGAGCTAGAACTCTCTTGTGTAGATCACACAGTGCTAAATCAGACTGCTGTATCGGATTTGACTAGAACTAGAGTGAATACAAGATGTTGTCTTACATAATACTCTACTGTCTGCTAATAGCATTGTTGATGCTTTTAACATGTGTGACGCTCCATTACATTGACTCTGAAAGCCAATTTTGAGAGCAATGCAGTTGCTAGAGTAGCTGTGTTGTTACCACTTGCCAGTGTAGTACAAAGTAATATAAACTATCTGTCCTCAGTCTTTGAAAAAGACCTCTGTTTAACCTGTAGTATGAAGTAATATAAGTTATTTGTTTACAGCTAATGAGTAATAATTATAAGAATAAATATGAGATAAAATATGCACTCTTAGTCTTTGAAAAAGAACTGAGGGTCTTTCCGATGAAAAACTACCAAGTACTGCCACTCTAGTGGTGGCTTAGAGAAACTATATAGTAACAATTGATGTTGATCATACTAGAAAGTCAGTATTATGTAAATAAAAATGACAAAGAGAAAACAGAACTTTATTGAAAGTAACTAGTGCTACTGCTACAGTGAGCCTAAGCTGAGAGCCTATCTCTACAGCCAGCCTATCTCTTGCCCAATGAGTCTTTGGAGCACTCAATAGTGAGGACCTTTTAAAGGTTCAGGAACAGGTTTTCAGAGATGCATGCATGTCTACTGCAATAGTAAGGGATGGACTTCAACAAGCTAGTCAAAAGTTTTGACTGGCATGACACCATGCTGGGCTGGCTAAGACTGAAGATGGCAAGTGTCAGGAGATCAGTCTCCAGACCATGTCCAACTCTATCCCAAGCCTAGTCTGACAATGCACCCACTCTTAGCACATCAGAATGACTGCTCAGCCCATCCTACTCTCTTTTGTCTTCTAGTAGCCAGCCTTGATAAGTACACAATAGTCATGTATGGTATGCCTCATCTCTTAGTCATCTTAACATTATGTTAAGACTCTGAGGATGAGTGCACTATTATTCCATTACTTACTTTTACTTATCAAAATATGTAGAACTTATTGTTTAATACTTGACAGGTCAATATAGTGAGGAAGAGAAGAATCGGTTTTTATTTGTTTAGAGACCTATTTTTATGCATGTAACCATACAAAGAGTTATATGCTTGAGCTAACTGTGTCTTAGGTCCTACAATGCAGTAAGGAAGCAGTAATTATAGACACATCCTAGTAAATACTCTAGCCTGATGCCTTTTCAAGTGTGCCAGTTCTGCCTCATAGTCATTTTACAATCTCATCTTTCCAGTGTTTATACTACAGTTGTGGACAGAAAAACACAACCAACTTTGCTGATCAACTAGATAGCCTCCTACAATTATTTTGTGCTCTCATTTCAATCATGAAAAGAAGGATATATAATTGTTTAAAAACATATGTAATTTTAGCCTCAATATTCTCATGCTGATTATGTTGTGGCCTTGTCAAGTGAGAACCAAGCTAAAGATGCAAACATGAATCTATTTGTCTAGAATTACCTGATGTTTCATATTATTGAATATTAGCCAGAAACAGGATATAAGTGGGTAGGTCAGCAAAAACTATAAATACTAACAATGTAATAGTATCAGAAAGGTAGAGTATAAGAGAGCACACAAATGTGTGACTATGACACTTGGCCCAAAACATGTCTGCATCTCTTCTGTTCCTCTTTTTTGCAGACTTTTATTTTGTGCTCTTGTTTCAACTGTGAAAAGGAATATATATAATTGTTTATAATATTGAAACATATGTAATTCTAGCCTCAATATCCTCATGCTAATTACAGGAGATTTGCATATTATTTTCTGGAAATGCTGCACAAATAAAGAATTGCAGCCTCATCAAGTGAGAACTCAACTCAAAGACTCAAAAGGAGGCAACATATTGAATAACAGAATACTGAAAGCTGAGAGACAATAATTCTTTAAGAAGCAGAATCAAGGAAAAGGCCTGAATTCTGCATAATTGGTTGAAGAAATTCAATGTACAATAGAGCCAATAGTTCAAGTAAGCACTAATAATAAAGAAAAGCATCTGATGACCAATGTCCCAGAACATTTACAACATCAGGAGGGATACATGATAGAAAAAGATGTGTAGTTCCTCCTATGTGCAGACAATGACTAGAAATTTGAGGAAAACCATTGCTTTAGAACACAATGTTCAAGATAGAAATTTTGTTTGCAAAAAATAATGCTGTTCTTCTATAGATATCAAGTACATAATCAGGGTCTTGTCATCATGTGCATAGTTTACTACTTTATGGATTTCCAAAGCTGTAATAGGATCTAATGCTGACTAACAAGTAAAGAGAACATCCTCTTCTTTGATACCATCCATTTTTGTATTTGGCAAATAAAGGACTCTAGACCTATTAGAAGAACATGATCTTTATAAATTTGACCATTTTAGAAATAAAAGAGAGTCATATTCTAGTTTGAGTTTAAGCAGGAATTTTCCAAGGCAAATTTGTGCCCAAAAGCAAGTAACAGCCATGAAATAGATGCATATATCCAACAGTGAAGTCCAATCTATTTGAGATGAATGTTTCCAAGGTAGAGAGCCCCATTTTGAATGTGCCAGGCTTGAATAGCTTTACACTTAGCTGAGATAGTATCATCAGAGACATCATCAGAGACTTTTTTCACAAAAAAAAAGCAAAATTGCACAAAATATCTTCAGAAATAGGGAGAGAAACAGGAATAGAATGAAATTTGCAAAATGTGAGAAGCTAATGCACTGAATATAAGTATCTTTTGATGTTGATCTTTTCCATGCTTTGCCAATAGTTTCACAACCATCTCTGATAACTTTATATAAGGCAGGTAAACTATACTGTGATCAATTCTGAGATTTGGTGCTTGTCTTTGCTCTATTTGTAGATGTTGAGAATGTGATAGACCAAGGTCTTATATAGTAATGCCAGTCTATAACAGATTGTCACATTAGTTATATGCATCACCAACACTATTGCTAGCTTGTAGACCATTATATAAGCAACACCTTGCATTCACTCTATAGTTCTAGTCAATCTGATAAAGCAGTCTGATTCAGCACTGTGTGAATTACACATGGGCATTTTAACTCATAACCTCCAGTTACAGTTTTTTAAATCTTCTGCTATCACAATGCATCAAAACTCTTGACTTCTTTTAGTATCATGTTGAAAATGTGCATTTATGACTGGCTCACTTGATCTGGAGCTCTCCTTCCTAAATACATGTAATCCACCTGTTTCACATGCTGTGAAGATGCCAGCTGTGTCTGCATACTAGCCTCTGCTAAAGCAAGATAACAAGCTACTTTATGACACTAGCATGAGATTTGAAATGCCAGAAGGTCTATCCATGTCACAGATGATGTCCATAGTGAGGCCTGATGGTAAACTAGAGAAGAAATCTGTGGTCTCAAGAGTATTGCTGCCAGCAATCCAGATGCCCTCACTAATGTATCCAGTATTGCCTGAGAGCTTGTCAGCTCAGTTAAAAAGTCAACTGGACCTCACCCAGTACTTGAAGATGGTGCAAGGCAGTACTTAAAATTTGTAGTGGACAATACTGCTGGACCAGAGCAGTCATCATCAACAACAACTCAGCATCAGCAAAGACTAGTAATCTGGGTCAGTAATGAGAACAACAAAGTTGTATGAATAGAACAAATGCTGTTGGCATCTAAGGAACAGGAGTTGCATGAGAAAGGCAGCAGACAACTGCAAGTGAGGCATGAAGGCCTCAGGAAAGTTCTGGATTTAGAGTCTGAACTAGAATCCTCAGATGATGAGGAGAGTAAAAGGTCACTTTTGACCTTGTCTATCTAGTTACAACTAGTTTTAGACCAATATCCATTGGCTACCAAAGAATCAACATGAAAGCATTTGCAGCTTTATGTAATGAAGTATTTACAATTGTTGGCTGCTAAGAGCCACAATGTATCTCAAGCAGATTCAACAGAATATATTGTACACATCTTTAAACTCAAAGTAATTGAGTATCTAAAGTGTAAGGCAGCTCAATGGTCAGCAGTCTTGACAGCCACACTAGCTGACTCAGTAAAATGCAAAATAATTGTGTGCCAATGAGTGCCAGTAATTGCAGATGTGATGGATCTGTTGAATGTGTCTTGTCAGGCAAATGAGTCACATCAAGACTATATTCAGCATCAAAATGCTGCAAACTATTAATATAGTATTAGTGGGGTGCCTCAACAGGCATTATCTGAGGTTGACACTGTGACAACCACTCTGGCTGAGCTAGATGAGCCAATTGTAGTTTAGGAGGTGAAGACACCTCAGAAGTAAATCACCATCAAGAAAAAGATGGACAAAGTTCATATTCTAGAAGAACATGCTAGATCTTGTCATGTAATGTGACATGTCTACCTGGTAGACAATTAGAACAAACACATTAATCATCAGAGAGTGTGCAATTAGAACTTGCACAACTATAGATTCATTAATTGACAACCAGGGAATAATATTTGAAAGACATGAAGAAGTGATGCCTGTGGTTGATATGTGGCAACAGTTTGCTGCTTGAACTGCTAAACCAGACAGAAATCCAGAGGGTAGTGACAATAATAGTGAATACTACAATTACAGAGAGCATAATAATTGCAATAACAATAATGGAGGCTATGATTGTAGAAATAACAATTGAGATGACAGAAATTGTTGTGATAGTGGTAGACACTCTGGTGTACTACTAGTAGATCAAGATGTGCAGCAGCAGCCTGCACCATGACCAGAAAGAATGGCCAATGAGCACTTATATCAAAGCCTCCAGCATTTTTAATGCCCACACCTCATGAGTTGTGTGAAAGTATGCCTGGAATAAATGAGGCAGTCAATCAATTTGCCTATCATCTCTCCTCTTTTCTGTATGCAGAAGGCCTTTATATGTCCCTTGCATGGTCTTTTCAGTGCAAA
Organism: Macrolepiota albuminosa; assembly: GCA_027475525.1. Classification (NCBI taxonomy): domain Eukaryota; kingdom Fungi; phylum Basidiomycota; class Agaricomycetes; order Agaricales; family Agaricaceae; genus Macrolepiota; species Macrolepiota albuminosa. The sequence continues at coordinate 111,121 of JAMWFC010000091.1, forward strand.
ACAATTTTTGCAACAAGTAGCTCAGGGCCATTGTTATGCCCTTGCAAGTCTGTTGGCCCTGGTGCTGGTGCCTTCTCTCATGCTAAAAAAAGTAGCAGGGCTGAACTTGGCTTTAGCATTAAAAATGTTCTGGGCATTCTCTACAAATATGTAAATGTTAGCCAGACTGCAGGGTGCACTCTGTGTACTAGTGCTGAGAAGAGTCAAGATGGAGTTCTGGAGAGATTTGAAATTATGGTCATTGAGGCTGTTTAATAAGGCTATGCATGTGAATAAATTTACATCAACTTTCTCAATGTCAAAGATACATTTGACCATATTGACAATTCATCTAGCTGTGATTAGAAGAGGTTCTGCTGTTGAGCAGTAAGTAGATGAAGCATCCTGGAGAAGGGCAATCTGTTTGATAAGACCCTCTCTCTGCATGGGTGCCTTCAAATCAGCATAGCAGGCAGTTGCTTCCCTATCAGTAACAAGGTTACAGTGCTTGGCATTGTTGAGTGCTGACTTGATGAAAGTGATGGTGAGTCTGTTGTTCAGACCCTAGTTGGTGTACATGCAAGGCTCCATATTAATGCCTGGTCAAACAGCAATATTGTCAAAAACATGAGAGTATATGCTATCAAGAATAAGAGCATCTTTAAGTTTCTTAGTCCACTGTGAGAAGTTGCCATCAGCATGAGCATACTTTGAGCCTTTTTATCTGTGGCATATAACATGCTCTGGGACAGAGGGGTTGGTAGCATCAGTAAGCAAGACAGACAAGAGAAAGATAGGTGCCATAGCAAGCAGAATCACCTGGAAGAGATAGAGAAGATAGACAAAGAGTTCAGATATGTGATGCAGCATATGAATGGACTGGATAGAGGTCTTGATCAAAGAAAAAGTAATTCCAAGGTCTGGTGTCAATGTCTGTATTAAAGAGCAATTGACAATAAGCCCATAACCTATTAGAATTCAGACTTATAAACAAGTATCTAGTTCAATTTCTCAGTCTAGTATAATCAACTGAGAGGCTCACTTGCAGTAGCTACATTTATATACTTGTTATGAACAATGGGAATAATAAAAAGATATTAAACAAAGCATCAGTGTGGTGGCTCTGTATGTTGAGTGGCCAATGTGATATTGTAAAGTGTGAAGTAGTATGTGATAAGTGGTAGCCAATGTAACATTATAAGTGATAAACACCAACATAGTGAAGGGTGCAGTGCACAATAGTTACATAATTACATGATTTCCATTGGGCAACACTGTTGACTAATTACATGGTTTTTGTCATGTTCATCTTTTATCGGTCAGTGTTTTTTTTTCTATTACCTCTATTTTCATCCTTCACAGTTAGCTCTCAGTGCTTTATCTTTGACACTTCTCTCTCAGGATCACTTTCATGTTTTATGCACCTATAAACTTAAAATACTTTTCAGATGTACTTTTTATAATTATAAGCTATGATTTGTGCCAAAAGCACAAATTTCATAGCTTGTTGGAGGCTTCACTCCTAAATTGCTCCAAAATTTCCTCCAACACAGCCTTCACCTTAACTAAACAAAGTGATATTAAGGCTCCAAGTATGGAACAACACAATGAAAATAATTCAATTATGTATTTGTTGCTAATGTGGAATTTAACTACACAGAGAGAGAAGTAATGGGTAGAATCAGTTTATATTTTATGTTGCACCAATTTAAAATTTGATAGTTGTCAGAGAAAGTTTCTTTTGACCATGATTCTTTCTTACTTAGAGAAAGGCTGTCAAAGTCAAAGTTTCCTGCAGAACTGGTTTTACTTACACTTCTTGTTCTAGGTGGTACATGTACAGTATCTCAATATGGGACTATTATTGATATAGTCTTGTCATAGTCAAAGCCAGTTGCCATTATTTCTTTGCTATCTTCCTCAAACTAAAAGAGGATGTCACTAATGCAGTATGCAAAATTGTATCTAGAATTGAAAGACAGTCAGATTGACAGATCAAAATTATTGGGACAAACAATGGCACCAAATTTGTAAACTCTACTATGAGCAAGTTTTGTGCTCTAAATAGAATTAAAAAACACAAATCTACAAATCTATATTGTTCTCAACAAAATGACATAGCCAAATAAGCAATAGCTGTGCTCATGACAATGACTTGTTGTATGTTTTATAATGCAAGAATGGGCCTACAATACTGGGGCAAAGCCTTCATATATGCCATCTACATCTGATCTATTACTTTCATATTTGCACTGCAAGGGAGAATTCCTTACACAGAATGGTTCAGACAAAATAAAAAACCTGACGTATTACATTTATATATATTTGAATCTCTTGAATGGGCTTATGTACTGAAAGAAGTACAACATGGAAAGCTCAAGTCAAGAGCAGTATGAATACAAATGCTCAGATAGTGGAGCAATAAAACAAAAGACTATCAATTAGAAGATCTATAAAATGGAAAGTTAATTATGTACAGAGATGTTTAATTTCATGAGGATAATACTCCTAGCAAATTGGCCAGAATAGAGCCTGATCACAAACAAATAGCTCTTTAGACTAAGAATATTGACACAGTCTTGTACTTTGAAGAGAATAAACCTTGCTGTGTCTTTATTCCAACCATGCACTCCAAATCAGATGTAAAGCATGAACTGATGGAGACAGATGAAGAAACCACTCACAAATTTTCTCCTGCCACTAAGTTACAATATCTAACTCATCTAACTACATCCAATCAGCATGTTGAATCATTACAGACTCCATCTGCTCATTGTAAAACTTCTAAATAAAACAATTTGCCCAGGCAAGAGCCCAGTACTCACAAGCAATGTTTACCTGAAAGGTATTGACACAATGAAAGATCAAGTGATCTGAATAACCACTCAGCTTTTATTGCCACTTCTAGACCTTTATATGCAGAGGCAATGGCCTCTCCTCAAGCAATCAAATGGTGACAAGCTGTGAAAAAAGACTATAATCAGCTTGTTAACCAAAAGGGTATTTGAAGAAGTTGACAAGGTACCAATCCAAAAAAAGGGCTATTACAAGCAAAATTGTACTTAAACAGAAATTTAATGAAAACAGACAATTTTAAAAGTATAAAGTGTGAATTGTAGCTCAAGAATTCTCACAAATACCTAGTATAGACTACAAAAAAACATTTTCTTCAGTTGTCAAATTTACCATGCTGTGAATCTTCCTGTTGCTTATTGCTATTTTAAATTTCAATGTTCATTGAATTAATATAATTGGTGCTTATTTGGAGGAAAATCTTGATGAAGAAATTTACATGAAAGCTCTATTCAAAATTCGAAAAGAGAAATATTGGAAACTACATAAAGCCATTTATGGGCTTAAACAAGGCAGCTGACAGTGGAAACAATGGCTACATAAGGTACTCTTTAAACTCAGCTTCAAGCAGACATTATCAGATGACTGCCTTTATATTGTCCAAGACAAAAGAATGATTATTTTAATTGTCCTGGTCTATGTAGATAACATGGCTATAGCCAGAGAAAACACATTGGATATTATAAATTTCAAAAGAAACTTGTCCAAGACTTTGATGTGACAGACCTAGGTGAAATACATTATATTCTAGGCATATGTAACGTAGTTACAATAGTGGAAATTCTAAGTCCTTAGTCACACGAGTGAATCAGACTAGCGTCTCAATTTCAGCTATGTAACACAAGAAAAAGAACTAAAGTCCAAATAACTATAAATACTAGTATAAATGTGATGTTACATCACATAATAACAAGATAGGTATCATAATGTAAGTTTGGGCTGTTACATGCCCCCCATTGAGATTGTTATCATGATCTAACATATCCATATTGCATCGAGGGCTCAATTGCTGCCTCGGTGCATTCTCGTTTTTTTTTTTCAGATGGGGCAGCATTGCCGCCCCTTTGTCTTCATCTCTCAATATTGCCAGGCGCTACTGCGCCACTCTCCCGCATGCAGTGTTCTGATCTACGCTGAATATCCAGATGGGGTGGGCAATGGGCTAGGAGCCTCGCCCAATCTGCTGCCGCTTTCATCTCTTAAGTCGACGTTAGTCGACAACGATGGTTGGGCATCCATGACCTCTTTGGGGGTGGCCATTTCTATATTCTCCAGGGTGACGTTAGTTGCCTCGGTGTCCACAGGGCACCCTGGGAGCGTCAGGATGGGAGGAATGTCCTTCTGCAGTCTCATCCGCAAATACTCAAAGTTGGGGTTGGCACCAATATAGTAGTACATTCCCCTGCTCTGTGTGGGCATGCTTGCCCTCTCCTCCTCATATATCTTAAACAATAGACAATATCAATCATCTGCATCCATCTCATACCACCCGTCCCAGTTTGGGATGGCAGGAGGCACGCTGTACGTGGCCAAGCAATGATGTCACTCATTATTGGCTGCTTTCTCATTGAAGGCCACTATGGCCTCCCTATATAATCCAGGTTGTGCAAACACCAGTGCCAGCTGTCGCACTATGGTGGGTTGACCTGCTCCACTGGCACATACTGCCCATGCCAAGGCATAACCAAAGAGTGTACAGTAGTGTATCTGATACACTAAGTCAAAGGCCAGACTGGTAAATGCATTATCCAGGCCTGGATGGCCAAGTACAATGGCATACCACGCCAATGTGTCGAGGTCAAATGGTTGCGTAGGTGGAGGGGGACACATAGCCACAAGTTGCAAGCTGCCATCTTCCTTGTGCGTTGTCAACCAAGAGGGTATGGTCACCCACTCCATCATGGCATCGTCCTCAGACACGTCCAGTCATTGAGGGTCAACTGGGGACGTGAACGTTGCGTTGTCCAGCGCATACCTCATAGTGTCGTCTCTGAAGTCGGTCTCAATCATCCCAGCAAAGTGCTGGAACTCTGTAAACAGCATGTACACCACAATACGTTCCTGCCATGGAGCGTGCTCATTAGACAGGTACTTGAACAGCCTGTCTAGCTCGTGCGGGTTCATGGGGAATTCCCATGGCACATGCTTGTATACTACGGTGCATGGTACAGCCACACTCTTCTGATATTGCTGCTTAAAATATAAGGCCTTATTGGCCTTGTTCCCAAAGAAAACAGCATTGGAGTAAGGGGACCAGTAGAAATACTCTCCCAGACCCCCCACAAAACAGGAGTTGCGTCGCTCTACATTATTGACATTCCAAACGTATGCCCCTAGCAAGTCCAGGATTCTCCCAGACTGCAACTTGGCCTGTCGCTCCACAAGGCGTTCTGCCTCCAGCTTCCGATTCGCCTTCTTTTTGTGCACCTGTGCAAGATACAGCTGTCTCCCCAGACGATCTATTGAGGACTCTCCAGGCCTATCCTCTTCGCCTTCCGACATGGATGAGGATGACTCCTGCCTGTAATTATTGTCCTCATCTGCTACGTCTCCAAAGGCTGTCTTAGCCTTGCCTTTACCCTCTTCCTTCCTGCTGGGAGCAGGTCGTGGGTCACTCAGAACCAGTGCTACGACAAACATGCTGGCTGGAGTGGGCAGGAGCTCTGGAAGTATGAATTGTAGCTGGGCAGGCCCTGCCCCAAACGGAACATCAGCAGGGAAATTTCGTGAGACCAGCTTGCTCACATCAACCTGATGCCTGGGCCCCTGCCTCCTCGCTGGTGCTGCCATCACAGGACTGGGTGCATGTATGGAAGCCTCCATACCCTTATTGGGTGCACTTGGCACCCCCACTCTCCCCGCTGGTGTCTCACTCACTCTCACTGCCAGTTCCTCCACCCTGCGGATCTCCGTACTTTCTGCAGTCGATACTTCTCCTGCCTCCATACCTTCATCACGGCCCTCCACTGTAAGCCTGATGAACGGTCCCTCCACCAACTCCACTAACGGCTTCATCAGCTGCTTTTCATATGCCCGTAGTAAATTACCATGCTCTTTCTCTGCTACTTTAGCCCTCTTGGGCTCACTCTTGCAGTCCTCTGTCTGGCTCTGCGTTTTGCACTTCTGCGCATTTGATAGCTGCTGCAGCGCCATCTGCTCCTGACATTGCAGATTATCGTTTTCATCCAGCAGCCCACTCAGCACCATCATCACGAGCGGATCACTCAAAAACTTGGCATCCAAGGGCACCGAGTACCCTGCTGCCCCCAATCTCCACTGCATGGCCTCTTGCATTTCCTCCTCCACCTCTACTGGCTCCTCCACCTGTCCCCTGCCCTTCTCCTGCCTGCTTCTCATGGCAATAGGGGCTTTTGGTGTCTCAGCACCAGAGGATCGAGCAACTGGAGTCTTCACAGTACCCCCTTGCGTCCGGTGTACTCGAGACTCCATTCCAACATTTTGCAATTGCCACAGTGCCTGCAGAGGCACTTGTGGCGCTAGGAAGGCTCCCATATATCCTCTCAGCACATACTGTGCCACTCTCCATGGTTGTGGAATTGACTGCACCGCTCCCCTCAGGTGTGGGTAGTAGTACTGCAGCGCATTCTGCACTTCGTCATCGACTTCCATAGGTACCAGGCCAACTGGGCCAGGCATCACCTGTGGATACCCCCACTGAGTAGCTTGATAATATGGTTGTCCTGGGGGACCTTCTTGATACCGTCCTCCCACATAAAACATTTGCGCAGGCGACGCCTGCATTGACTGCTGCCCCAACTCTTTGTAACTCTCTTCCTCATAGTCCACTGGGTCATGCCCAGTTCCCCCCCTCCTCAAGCCTGCGCTCAAACTCTCAGGCTGTTTACATTGCTGATAGTATGACATCTTACGATAAATTGCGGGGGAGCAGACTAAAGCCAGGATAGAAAGAAAAATCTCTCCTCGTTATGCTGCTGACAAACTCAGCCATGCTGACATAACCCCATCCAAGCATGGTCACACTCCACCACGTCACCCTTACTGCCGCTGGGACTGGCAGCCCAGCTCAACCACCTCCCTCACACATTACCCACATGTCTTGCTAGGTCCCGTAGGCAGCCAACACCCTGCAGCTCCAGGTAACAGCTCAGAGCCTCCAATTCCACGCAACTGCGCAATGGCTCCCACGTCGTGTCCCCCAGACTCCAATACACCTTGAATCCAAGGCCACCCCGCGCCATCCACTGATGGCCAATAATCTCATCGACAAACCATTCCTGATCCCTGGCAGCCCCAAAGTCATAGGGTTCTGGGGTGGCCCTGCTAGGAAAGAGTGCATTATCACTCAGGCTGTAAAGTTGTAGCAATGACACATGAAACTTAAGCACGATCCACCTCTTCTGCAACGCAGCTGGCAACTCCAGCACATAGTTTGATGTGCTCAGCTTGACGCTATGGACCCGATAGGGCCCTACCCACTTTGGGCAAAGCTTTGCTGCCCTGCCCTTAGGCAAGTTGAGATTCTTTGTAGACAAGAACACCAAATCACCCTGCGCAATCACAGGTTCCTTACTCCTCTATGTGTTTGTGTTACATGTCTGAAATACGTGAGCTTCAATAATCGTGTTGTGTGCATCTGCCAGATTAGCCAATGCCTGCTGTGCAAACTCATGCACCCCCCGGTGCGCAACCCCGTCACTGCAAAACTCTTGCAGCATGGTAGGCATATACCCACCATTCAGCTCAAACAGTGCATAACACGTCATCTCAGACACACTTGCGTTGATCGCAAACTCGGTCATGGGCACCTTATCAACCCAGTCCCCCTGGTCCGGCCAGACCACCGTCCTAAAAATCTGTGCCACATTGCGATTAGCGCACTCCGTCTGCCCATCAGTCTGTGGATGGAACAACGTCAACATGAGCAGCCTTGCTCCCAACAATTTGTGCAATTCCCTCCACTAAGCGGAAGTGAATTTCGCATCCCTATCGCTGACAATGGAGCTTGGCAGCCCATGCAACCGCACTATCTCCTTGAGATATATCCACAACAACTCAGCTGCTGTCATGGTAGTGTTGACCAGTATCAAATGCACCATACTGGTCATCCAACAAATGACCACCCAGAGATAGTCATAACCCTGGGACCTCAGGAAAGGACCAACAAAGTCCATCCCAATCAAGTCCCAAGGCCTAACGGGAATAGGCAGAGAGTGCAGCCAGCCTGCCAGCCTTGTGTTGGATGTCTTTGACCGTTGGCACGACTTGCACATCCCACAGAACTTAGTCGCATCCGCAACCATCTGAGGCCACCAATACCACCACCGCACATAGGCCAGCATCTGCTGGGGGCCAAAGTGCCCCACTATACAGTGCGCTTGCTCCAGCAAAGTCGTAATCAGCTGCTGGTTTCTTGGCACCCTGAGCACTCTATTCCCCACCACATTGCTGGTGTATACCAACCCGTCCTCCACGGTAAAGCAGGCATGATCCCCCAGGCTCACCACGATCTCCGCAAACAGCACATCACGTGCATATTCACGTCTCACCATGTCTGTAAACTCGCGATCCTCTGGGCCAACCAGCCCTGCTTCACCGCCACTCGACTTCAGGGCCTCCCCCAGCACTAGGCTTCCCAGCCCTGCTGCATGTAGCCCATCCACCATCCGTCCATCGGGCATCTCCTGAGCCCATGCCATATCACATGCCTCCAGTTCACGCTGCTCCTGCCGGTCTCATAGGCACCGACTGCACCTAGCCTCCTGAACCTGCATGGCCCAGATCTCAATCACATGCTCCTTGATCTCCTCATATCTCTGAATGGGCAAATCCTCCTCATCCGGATCCATGCACCTGTCTGCCTAGACATATTCGTACTCATCATATATGTCCTCCTTCATGTCACTCTCGAAGTATCGGGACAAACAGTCAGCAATCTTATTCAGCTCGCCTTTCACATATGTAATGTCGAACTGATACCTCGACATATAATCTACCCAGCAGCGTTGCCATGGTGACAGGTATACCTGTGTCTTGAAGAACTCAAGAGCCTTATGGTCAGTGATGACGTATATCTTATACCCCATCAATTTGTCCTCCCATTTCAGCAGGGCCTCCAGTATGGCCAGTGTCTCCAGCTCATGCATGGCGTAATTTTGCTGCGCCGCTGTAAACTTTTTCGACATGAACCCGGTGGGGTGGCAAGTCTGCCATGACGCCCCCTGCCCATACATTGCCCTGACTCCAGTCTTGGACGCATCACAAATGAGCCATATAGGCTCATTCTGCCTAGGATCAATAGGACGCAGCACCAGCATCTTAGCACAAATCTGCTTGATCATCTCGAAGCACCACTGGTGCAGTGGTTGCCAGTGGAACAGGGCCCCATTCAGCATCATGGCCATCAGTGGCCCTGTATAGGCCGATATGTCTGGCAAGAAGGTGCCAATATAATTTACCAACCCCACAAAGCACTGGATATCATTGTAATTCCATGGTACCTGCCACTCCCAAATCCTATCAATCTTATATGCATCAGGGTGGATCCCCTGGTCATCTATTACATGATCCAAGCAGTCAATCATCTCTGCGTACAACTCGCACTTCTTCCATTTAAGATACAACCTGTTCTCCCTAAGTCATTCAAACACGACCCTGAGATGGTCCTCATGCTCCTCAATGGAGTCCAAGAATATAAATATGTCATCCAAGTACACATGCATGAACTTCCTGATAACATCACAAAATATTGAGGTCACCAACCTCTGAAACGTTGCCAGCGCATTACAGTTGCCAATCTGCATAATATTACTCACAAACATCCCCATGGGTGACGTGAACAGTGTCTTGTGTATGTCGGACGTATATATGTGCACCTGCTCATACGCATCAGTCAGGTCAATTTTTGACCACACCTTTGCCTGAGCCACATCCTCCTGGATGACCTCCTAGTCTGGCAGGGGTGTCATGTCCTTAACAGTGTTATCATTGCACTGCTGCGCATCCAGCGCTGTTGATGACGCCAACTGTGGTTGGGTGCGCTGGACATATATGCAGTACAATGCCGTCTCCAGTGCCTGGTGTGCGGGTTTGTGAGGAGTCCCAGCAGGGTCCCGGTGTGCTCGAGCAGAGGTGATAGGGTGATGCGCTATATGATAGAACCTCAGGTGCTACCTAACAAGTGGTAAGCATCGTAGTTTAGAAGAAGTTATAGAGAATAAAGCGAATAGCGCAGCGTAGTGTGCCTGTAGGTGGCACCGTAAGCGATAAAGACGAGATAGACAAAGCTAGCACCGAACTTAGTGACAAAGTCAGGCAATACTAGTGTGATTTGAACGCTAAGTGTAACTGGGTGCTCAAGAGGTTACGATTCATTGCTATATACATGGCAAATAGCTAGTTTTTATACTATGCACTACGGTATTTCCAAAATAAGTCCATTGACGGTGCTACCAATTAGCGCCTCTCCTTGTGGTTGTAGTTAATGGCCACCTGTCAACGGCGACCTGCAGCACATGGGTGACGGCGACCAACAGCGACTCTAAAACTACTTAGAAATGATATGAATTTGCTCACTTTTTGATGTAATTAAATTGGCCATGCCATCCCGGGATATGGTCAGAGAATCCTCAACAGACGCCATGAGCGCTAGTCCCGGCACTAATATTGTACCATCTTTTGATAGATTTAAATGTTGGGTCTGCATGTATCCTGTCTCATCGTCATTGATTCCTTTAGACTTCTGATTGAAGCGCCTCGGTGATTGACAGCGCCAATTGCTAACTCCTTTCGGTATTGATCAGGGTTTGGTCAGAATCAACTTCCCTCTGTTGTGCTAGTGCTATGAGTTCTAAGCCTCCTTGGTCTTCAAAATAAATGAGTGGAGTATGCTGAGGGGCTGCTACTGGTGTTTAAGATAAATGGATAAGTCTTGCCATAGAGCACCAGCGCTAGGGCTGCTCTGTACCCCAAGCTGGTCACTAGAGTCTCCAGTGTGTCAAGTGTTGGTCAACCTATAATGTGCCTTGATGCGCTCAGTCCAAGTAGAAGCCTATCACGGTGTGCAATGTCCCATCCTTCTTGGGAATGCACAACAGTGGCGTCACCTGCGCCGCCGGCCTCGCCTCCCACCAACATGTATTCAAGTAACAGTTGGTCTTGTCCCACAGCTGGTCCTGCAACGCTTGTGGACAGTGAGGCAGATGATATTTATACCGCTTGCCATCATCAATGAGATTTATCTCATGATTGACATCCCTTCAGGGAGGCAACTCCTCCTTTGTCCCATTGACAATATTGGCATATTCCCTCTGCCACCGCTGGCACAGCAGCTCCACATCCACCCCTGGCCTCTTGCCTTTGTCGGCCGGCCAGTGTCTGTCCACCACTCCCCACGGGTGCCTGCAAAACCTGTCATTGAGCACCTGCAGGCACTCAGCGCTGCAATCTCCAATGTTCAGTCGCAGTAGCAGCCCCAGCGCTGACTGCGCCACCCCCTCGAACCTAATCTCCAAAGGCGCTGACACTTTATCCGGAGTAGCTAGGCGATACACCTCGCCTCTACTAGACCCCCTGCGTACATTGCGGACGCACATTGATGCCACCAGCTTGTTCCACTCTCGTGGCATCCGCAGGTCATAGGCCCATTGCACCTTGGGCACAACACAGGGCCAGTCCCACAGGGTGCACCCGGCACCTGCTACTGATGCCACCTCCATGGCCCATTGCTGCTCCTCTTCCTCCATTACAAGGTCCTCTACTTTGACCTTCAACGTCATTGGTTGGCACTCTCTTGACGCTCACACCGCGCACCTCATCTCCACTCCGGCATCCCCATTCCTCACTGTCTCAGGCTGAGCCATTCGACCCGCCTGAAACTCCTCCTCAGTCATCATCAGGCATGGCAAATTCACTGGTAGACTGCTACAGGCTCAACTTCCTCTTTCATCTCCTCCACTGCCACCTTGCATTGGCGACCATGGAGTCAGTTCTCGTCGCGATGCTTCTCGGTCACCCTCTGTTGATGCAGGCGTCCATCCATGTCTTCCAAGACCACTTGCTCTGTCTTCAGTTGTTCACCATTAACAACTACCTCATCCTTGCTAAAGTCCAGTAGGACTCCATTCTTGCACATGAATGGCGTACCAATAATCATGTCATAGCAATCAAAGTTTGCTACATTGAGGTACTCTTTCATGGACACCCCTCCCATGGCCACCCTGGCCTTCGTCCCAAACTGGACTACTGACCTACTGCCCACTATCCCCAACTGGAGAGTTATGGGCTCTTCCAATTCGTTAACATGAATCTGGTGCACATGCGCAAACTGGGGTGTGATTCCTGACATGGTACTTCCCGAGTCCCACAACATCCATGCAGGACTACCATTCACATTCACGTATGTCAACAGACATGCCTTCTCATCTCGCTTATACCTCGGGCGACTCAGCTTCATTAAGGTCTTATGCAGCGTTACTCACCGCATTTGAACACGCTAGTCCCCTTCTGGACAATCATACTCATCCTCTGAGTAGTCCGTGAGCGCCACCAAGTGTTCCAAGTCGCTATCGTGACTATAGTAATCATTGGCGTACACATCCACAGTCATCAACTCATTATCCTCCTCCACCGCGCATTCATCATCACTTGCTTCACTGTCAGCCAATTTGGCCTCCAAGTCCCCTCCCAGCCCGCTGCTGGCCTCACTCATCTCCCCATCACCGCCATCCACCATATGGGCAGCTCAAAGCTGCATACAGTCCCGTGGCCCATACTGAGGACACTTTGGAGAATTTGCAAAATGATTGCACGCTCCACAGTTGAAGCATTGCTAGACCCCAGGTGTTCTCGCCTTACTCACGATCTTCAGTCCTGCCCTCAGGCCTCCACCCTCGTCTTTATGCAGCTGGCCCTGGCCCTGCACGTTTCTCTCGTTCTTGGCCCGATCTTCTTGTGGCTTCTCATCTCCACCTCCCTGTTGGGCAGCCCTATTCCCCTTTCTATCATCATG
>JAMWFC010000091.1:124040-203910 GCA_027475525.1 Macrolepiota albuminosa
AGCCTGAGGACTCAGTGGATGTATGCCCACCTATGTCCTCCTGAGTCAAGTTAGATGACTTGAGGGACAGCAACCGAGAGGCAAAAGCCTCATACTGTGAGGACACACGGTCCTTATGGGAGCGACCAGCTCTCCTTCCTGAGTATGACTGGGCATACAATCCTCAAAGGCTGCAGGAATGGAACAAACTGGTGGCAGCCACATGTGCACAAAATGTGCACCAGCAACAGATGACCGTCACACCAGCGTATTGCCAGCCAGCTTTGGACAAAGTGTCCATAGTGTATTCACTCATACATGAAGGGACAAGCCTTGTGGCTCATAAGGCAGCAGTAGTGAATCCCCTACTGAGACTGCATATACCCAATGACAGTGTTAATCAGGTGCTCACAATTTGCAAGCACTATGCACCGCAGCCTCAGCGACCATCAGAAATGGTGGAGGTACTTCCTCCAGTGCGTTGGAAGGGGAAACAGAAGGCGACAAGCCTTCATGAGGAAAATATACCTCGGTTGCATCAGCAATGGCAAGAAGAATTCACTGATATGGTCAATGGGACCAAGGAGGAGCTCCTGCCCTGGTGGTAAGTAAACCATGAGATTAATCTCATAGACAAGAGCAAGCAATACAAGTACCACTTGCCACGCTGTCCACACATACTCCAGGAGCAATTACGCGATAAAACTAATTGCTACTTAAACGCTCAGTAGTGGTCACCATGCACTACTGCTCAGGCTGCACCATTACTGTGCATCCCAAAGAAGGAGGGAACCCTTTGAACAGCTCTTGATGCATGTCAGCACAATGACAATACCATAAAGGATGTAACACCTTTACCAGATCAGGAGGTGATCCAGGAAGACATGGCTCGGGTGAAGTATTGCTCAAAGATTGACCTTACTGATGCCTATAAGCAGATGTGCATCCGCACCAAAGACATACCCAAGACCATATTTTCATCAATCATAGGCACGTTCACAAGCAACATAATGCAGATCAGGGACTGTAATGGCCCCTGCAACCTTTCAGAGGCTCATGACCTCTATTTTTTGAGACATGATAGGACACTTTATGCACATCTACTTAGATGATATATTCATCTATTCAGATTCCATGGAGGAGCATGAGCAGCACCTCAGAGTCGTGTTCAAACAACTACGCAAATACAAGTTGTACTTGAAGTGGAAGAAGTGTGAGCTTTACACTCAGAGTATAGACTGCCTAGGGCATGTCATCAATGAGCAGGGTATACACCTCGATCAGGACAAGCTCGATCGCATTCGAGAGTGGCACACACCACGAAACTACAATGACATCCAACAATTCATTGGCCTTGTCAAATACATATCGAGCTTCTTGCCTGATGTCACTGTCTATACTGGGCCACTTATGGCCATGACACAGAATGGGTCACCGTTCACTTGGAGGCCGCTGCACCAGCGGTGCTTCGAAATGGTCAAACAGATCTGTATGAAGACTTTGGTTATTTGACCAATTGACCCTAGATGGGATGAGCCTATATGGCTCATTTGCAACATGTCTAAGACAGGTGTTGGTGCCATGTATGGCCAGAGGAGTAGCTGGCAGACATGCCACCCAGCAGGGTTCATGTCGAAAAAGTTCACGACTGCCCAGCAAAACTATGCTGTGCATGAGCTAGAGACCCTAGCTATACTTGAGGCCCTCCTCAAGTGGGAGGATAAGCTGACCAGCAAAACTATGCTGTGCATGAGCTAGAGACCCTAGCTATACTTGAGGCCCTCCTCAAGTGGGAGGATAAGCTGATGGGATACCCCATCCATATCATAACCAATCACAAGGCACTTGAGTTCTTCAAAACTCAGGTGAACTTGTTGCCACATCAGCGATGTTGGATCGACTACATGTCAAGATACCAGTTTGACATCACCTATGTTAAAGGTGAACTCAATAAAGTGGCAGACTGCTTGTCTCGCTACTTTGAGAGTGATGCAGTTGGGGAGGCTCATGAGCCTCACAAGTATGTGCAGGCAGACTGCCGCATAGATCCAGACGGGGAGGATTTACCTCTCCACTGGTACCAGGAAATCAGGGAGCATGTCCTGGATGTATGCATGATGCACGACAATGAACAGAGGTGAAGTACTTGCCTCAGGGAGCAGCGTGAAGAGCAGGACGTAGCTGCCCAACTGCTCAAAGAGCATGAAGTCATGGATTCAGAGTCATCTGGGGAACACGAGTGCCCCAATAGACCTGTTACTCTGGCTGAGATGCTTGAAGGCAAATTGCCTTTGTCCCAGCCCTCTAGCCTGGGCAATGACGACTTCTGCATAGAAGTGGTGCTGGCATATGGGCATAATTCTCTCTTCACTGAGATAATTGCTAACCCCAACAACCACCCTCAGTTCAGGCAGGGGCCTGGCAGACTGATCACGATGGAAAACCATCAAGGAGTGGCAGTGGTCTGCCTTCCTCATACGTGAACTATTACACGAATACTGGACCAGGCTCATGCACTGGTGGGGGGGGCACTTTGGTGCCGCATAAACGTTGGAATACATCCATAGATGGTACTGGTGGCTATGTATGGCCCAAGAGGTTACCAAGTTCTGCGCATCATGCACAGCATGTCAGAGGGCAAAGTTGCCCCCTGGAGCTCCTGCTGGGAAGTTACACCAGCCACCTGTGCCGGTAAAACCTTGAGATTCCATCAGGATGGACTTTGTAGGTCCCTTCCCCAAGTCTAGAGGGTTTGATTATCTCTGGGTGGTGATATGTTGCATGACAAGCATGGTGCACCTTATACCAGTGCGAACTATGCTGACAGCTAAAGAGCTGTCATGGATCTACCTAAGGGAGATCATTATGCTGCATGGGCTGCCTAGTACTATCATGAGCGACCATGACTCAAAGTTCACGTCTCAATAGTGGAGGGAACTTCACAAGCTGTTAGAAGCTAGACTCCTCATGTCAATGTCATTCCATCCTCAAACAAATGGGCAGACTGAAAGCCAGATCTTGAGGGTAGTTATTCGCCCTAATCAACAAGACTGGGTGGACTGGTGTCCATTCACTGAGTTTGCGATTAACCCAAGTATCTCAGATATGACAGGGTATGCACCCTTTGAGCTCAATGGAGGGTACTTGCCCTCCATGCTGCACGAAATTTGTGCAGATGTGGTGGCCCACCAAGGAGTTGTCAAGTTTGCCAGGCAAGCCCTGGAGAATATTGCAGCGGCACATGATGCCATCATTGAGACACGAGTCTTTCAGGTGAAAAATGCCAATCACCATAGACGAACAGACCCGCCAATATCAGTAGAAGCGTTAGTCTATCTGTCAACATGTAACCTGAAACTTCCAAAGGGACAGGCAAGTAAACACTGCCCAAAATGGGTAGGCCCATACCGCGTGCTAGACATGGAGCCAAGTACCTCCAACTATATGCTGGAGCTGCCTCAGGCACTACAGGAATGACAAATTGTTCCAAAGTTCCATGTGTTGCTGTTGTGCCCATATAGTGCATCTGACAACATGCTATTCCCTAACAGGGCAACCCCAGGCCCCTATGACTTTGGGGCACGAGACAATGATGAATGGTTTGTTGAGTGCATCATAGGGCACTGGTGGACTGAGTGGAATACACTCGAGTTTGAGGTATGGTGGTTCCTTGGAGACACAACATGGGAGCCATACTTCCATTGCTCCAAGTTGGTGGCACTTGACTGTTATTTGGAGTTGAAGGGTGTTAAGCGCCTGCATCAGTTAGGTAAGCATGCCAGCGCTTAATTTGATTGGCAGTGCCAATTGTGGCTTGGCTGAGTTGGTCAGCAACTGTGGCTGAGACATGTCTAAAATTTGAAATTTATTTTTTCCCTTCCTTTCCTCAACCATGGACAACATGCCCGTAGATCCAAGTAAGCAGCAGCAGCAGCAGCAGTTTGAGTGTGCACCGTTGGTCTTACCGTTGGCTGAAGAGGGGGGGCAGATGACTCTCCCACTGACTCAAAATATGCCCCAGTGGGGACAATTGCAACATGCTGTGGGCTTCCCACAGCAGCAGCAACAACCAGTGGTGGGCTACCTGCCACAGCAGCCAGTGATCAGTGGCTATCCACCACAACAACTTATGCAGGGCAACTTTATGCCCCAAAATGCACCCGTGGGTGATTTTCCACCTCGTCAGACGGTGATGATGCCCAAATCGAGCTGGTGCTGCATGGACTATCACTAGTACAGCTACTTAGCTGATATAGCTTTGGGTGTGCTAAGTGTGTGTGAGAGTCCCGGACAGGTCCCAGAGAACACACAGTAGGCAAGAAGTTTGTGGCAAGGAAAGTAAGTGATTGGAGGCACTTGCATAAGGCTCCAAAATGTGGCTACAGGGTGCTAAAAGTTGCTAAGGGGGAGCACTAAGAGCGTGGGAAAATTGCTAAGAAAGGCGCTAAGAGGTGTGGGAAAGTCGCTAAGGAAGGTGCTAAGTGTTAGCACCTAGAATGTGATAATAAAAAGATGAGATTGCTTAGCAGATCTAAGTACAAAAGCCAAGCTGTAGTTGCAAGGTGCTAGAGAGAGAGAGAGATAGAAAACTAGAGCAGAGTCCCCTTGCTTGACATGGTCAACAAAAGGTAGTCTGTTGCATATGGTGACTAAAATGTTGGGATACGATCCCTACTGCCAAATTGATTCCCCGTACTACTAACAAAAAGTAGGTATTTATAGTAAAGAAAGTTAGCCGACGCTAAGAGGTTAAGCGCCGCTAGAGGGTGGTGAACTGATAAAAATGTAAGTAAATGTGGTGAATTGAATTGTATAGTAAAAAAGGTCCATAATGATGCTGTCACGGAAATACTTCATCATTTCCTCTTGTAAGCGCTGCCACTGGCTAAGAGCATTATTCTGGATTGACTGATGCCAAGTGTCTGTGTAAATGTATAGCCTTGGAGTGCAAGTGGCAAGGTGCGGCGAGGTGTCAATAGTGGTGCGGAAAATAAGTGGTGCCATAAAAAGTGGTCTGAAAGTAATTGGAGTCTGTAGCTGCGAGTTATTAGTGTAAAAATATGAGAAAAATAGTGCTGGAAGCACTAGAGCGTGGCGCTTCTGATGGTACTAGTGGGCCAATATGAGGTGCGGGTATTGGTGCTATCTGTAGCCAGCCACGATGCAGGCTCATCAACAGCACAGGGCGCTTATGTGCTACATCACGCTGAGGGCCAATCTCAACAGGCCCAGTACGGGGGGCTATTTAGCCCCCAAGCAATGTCAGGATGGAGGCAGCTTGCCCCTGTACTGGCAACAGGGACAATAGAGGTGCATCTTTTGCCCCAGTCTATGGGCCCAGCGTACTATCCTAGCGTGCCTGTAATGATGCCATACCCCTCGGCTTGGATGGGAGCTTGGGGTGCAATGCCCCAGTACAACACCTCATATGAGGCATTAGCCAAGGGAGGCAAGTCGGCTTCCCTGTCAACCACAGTATCAGCTGACAACCTAGAGGGACGCCAAGCATCTCTCAGGCAGGCCCATGTGGCCATTGAGAGCACAGAAACTCTCAATACAGAACAAGGCACCACCTCTTTGGCTGATGTGCTGACAGAGAGCCTGGTCAGGCTCTCCTTGTTACAGTGGCTGGAGATGCCGCACCAACCTGAGCCCAGCTTGGAACAAGAGTCGCATCCTCAACGTGACAAAGGAAAAGCATGGGCTGTCAAGCCCAGTCTCAACCAGGACTTAGTCCTGGCTACCCTCCTCCAATGCCTGGGGGACAATGGGTATGACATATCTGCAGAGTCATCATTCCTCTACAATGCAGAGGCTGTCGTCCTCATCAGCCGGATAATGGACAACATGGATCACATGCATGCTCAGCGCAAGACTGATCTCCTTGCCCTATCAGCTGCTCATAAGTGGCAGACTACACCCCTGAGTTGGGACACCAACTCCAGCAAAAGGGCGCATTGGCAAGGAGTGGAGGATGCGCCCTCCTGCTCCACTCAGTCAAGCGTTGCCATTTCTGGCCAGGAGGCTGGGCTAGGGCAGGATATTCTCTCCTATAAAGATGTCCCTGCTCCAGCCACCCCCTGGCTGATCTAGCGCCTTGCTAGTGGCGCATCTGAGGTCACATCCTCATGACCATTGATAGGACCCCATACAGGTTAGGCGCATCAACGGCAGGCTCGGCACCGGCTCCGGAAACCTTGCCGCACTCGTTCCGAACTTAGCGCACGCGTTCTACCCATTTTAAGCCATTTCTGACGGCCGCGCACGGCAAGAAGCAGATCCAATCAATGATAGCGCCGACGGCAGCAAGAATGACAACTGACAGATGGCATCAGTCACTGACGACAGCGCTTAGCGAGAAGCTTGATGATCTATCAAAAACTGACGGACAGCTTGGCGTTTGACCTTGGCGTCTGACACCGCTTACCGTCTCGATTTGGCGCCCAACGTCGCTTAGGTGTTCTGACAGACAGAAGGGTGATGGAGTGATGGTTTAGTACCGCGATCTGCCGCCTGGTGGCGCCAAGGGTCCTCAAAGGACGGTAGGGATCTGAAACCGTTGGAGCTACCCCTTTGAAATTTTCCAGTTTACCGCACTCTGGCGTCATTAGCCACTGGCGACGGCAAACTCATTGTAGTATAAAAGTACTTACCGACTTGTACATAGAAGAATAGCAGACGAATAGACCACAGTTTCCCCCTTACTTCAGTCTCCCTTACGCTCAAGAGCTCATTTACGCTACGGTCGGCAACGTCAAAACTCATCGGTAGTTACAGACGTTCGCCAACACTCGACATACTCGCGCCTTGCAACTACGGCAGGCATTATCGACGCTTAGAACCTCGCTAAGCTTATCGTGCTCTTGCCGCTCACCCTTGCCGTGTTCACTTACCGCATTTCCTTAGGCGCTTTACCTTAGCGCTTACCACTTGCCGACCCCGTTACCGACTTTTACCCTTTTTCACAGACGCGTTCTCTGGGACCTGCCCGGGACTCCTCAACACACTTATAGCGCGCCCAACGCACACTCTTGGTTAGGTAACACTTTAGCTACATTTGTTACTGACCAAACTTTGGGCGTCATCAAATTGGAGCCCACCGCGAGGGATCTCTAGGGCAGAATTCCGCCAGAAACCCGTCTCCAGCGTAGGCGCCGCCTGCTAGACCAGTCGGCAGAAGGCATAGCTCCTTCCCACCCATCAACTCCACAACCACCTGGTGCCTTACCGGGTCTCTCTCTAGCCCAGGAACTACAGAACGCCACTGTAGACGCTTTTCCTGATCTCTTCCCGCACTCCCTCGATTATAGTGCCGACGACCCCTTAGCGTCGCCCTTTACCGTACCGCAGTCAATCACTCCCATTACTCCGCTAACGCCTCTTTCTCAACTCATTTCGCTTACCCCGTCGCCAATCTCCAGAACTCCTTCCCCACTACCGCTAACCGAACTCGCCAACACAGTCGCTATGGAACAACAAGTTCAGCGCATGCCGCCACGCAACCACTTCTCGGCACCGAAATGGGACGAGACCAAGCCACGGGAGCTCTCCCAGTATTTCAAGGAGTTGGAGTATTTATTCAGAGACTGTAACATTACCGACCACACGCAGATGAAGGAGTACGCGGCAAGATACGTATCGTACGACACGGCAGAGACTTGGACTGGTCTTTCCGAGTTTGCAGCGCTCGTTCCCGCCACGCCGACAGCTCCCGCCCAAGGCGCTTCGTATGAGGACTGGAAGACAGCAGTGATCCAGCTGTACCCTGGCGCTGAGGAGGCTACCCGATACACGGTAAACGAGTTACAGAAATTAGTTCAGGAATCTTTCGACAACGGCACTTCTTCTCTTGGCGCATTCTCTACGTATTACCGCGAATTCCAGAAAATCGCTAGGTGGCTTCTGCAGAACGGCAAGCTCTACATTAACGAGGAGCGTCGCCTATTTCAGCAAGGCATCCCGACTTCATTGTGGACTCGTATTGCTCGTCGCCTAGAGATAGTTCACCAGGCTCATCACCCAGACGAGCCCTATAACGTTGCCGACGTCTTTGAAGCCGGTAAATGGGTTCTTAAGGGAACGGACACTGGCGTTGGACTGCAACGCGCTAGGATGAGCCCACCCCCTGAGCGAACTAACGGTATCATTCCCATCCCGCCTCCTGTTGCCGACTTCGTTAAGAAAGAGGAGCTCAATGCTGCTATTACCGCCGCTGTCGCTTCCGCGATGACACGTATCGAAACTATGATTACCACCAACCTGACTGCTAACCGACCCGCTAACGTACCCGCACCTGGCCCTTGCCACTTCTGTGGGGAAATTGGCCACACCATGACTAGAGGACGCTGCGCTACCCTCGAGAATTACGTTCGCCAAGGTAGAATTCGACGAGCTATCGACGGCAAGATAGTCCTCACCACTGGCGCCACCATCCCCAACTACCCAGACAAGAAGTCCTTCCAGGAGCGGGTAGATGAATGGCATAGGCGCAACCCAGGACAAATCGTTACCGGCACGCTATCTGGCAACGCTAACCCCGACCCCGAACAGGCGACCCAACAGCAGATGATTCACGAGGTCCTACATTTCGACAGCGTTGGCGACCACCCTACTTTTTCGCGGGAAGAGCGTATCGCCAAGCTGCAGCAGGAATTAGATTCGCTAAAGAACCAGGTCTTTGATGGGGTTGAAGTTAAGCAGCCTAAACAACCTCTTAAAGGATACAAGCCGATGCCTCCCGCTAGCAAGTTACCGGCACCTGCTCCTGCCGCACCTCCTGCCACTGCCCCTGCTCCTGCTCCAGAACCCTCGTCGTCCGCTACCGCTCCCGAACCGCCCTTGCCGCCTCTCCATCCCTACTCAGGGATTCCCGACCGTTATCACGCTCCCACACAACGAAACTTTGCCGCTCCCGAGAAACGTCCTGAGGGTGGCTACCGACCTACTGCGCCAATATTCGATATCGAGAAATCCAACCACGTCTTTAACCGCATCATGAAAACCAATGTTACCTTATCAGTAGAAGAGCTTTGTAGTATTGCTCCCGACGTCCGCAACCAAGTCAAGACGGCAGTCACTCCCCGACGACCCTTGGCGACAGCTGTTGCCGAGGTTGACGAACTCGATGACGCGCTTCCTGGTTTCTCTGTTACCATCGACCCTCCCGACACTGAAGACACTCTTGCCGACCCCATCGCTAACGCCACCTCTGTGGACCCAGTGGAGACCTATCTTAGGTCAGTCGACCACGGCGAAGACCCGGCAATCCTTACCGTCGCCCAAGAATCACACGCTATCCGCTCGGTAGCGCTAACCGTAGACAACAAGCACGAAGTAGAGGCAATCGTGGATAGCGGGTCTCAGATTATTTCTATGGCAGCAGAAGTCGCTAATGATCTAGGCCTCATTTACGACCCTACGGTGATACTAAACATGCAGAGCGCTAACGGTACGGTAGACAGATCCCTCGGCCTCGCCAAGAATGTGCCATGCACCCTTGGCGACATTACCTTTTACCTCCAGATACACATTTTACGCTCCCCAGCATACGACTTATTACTCGGCAGACCTTTTGACGTCTTGGCGCGATCAGTCGTCAAGACAGTTACCGACGAGGAAACGACCCTCACAATTAGCGACCCCAACTCCGGAATCCGACGAACGGTGCCAACGTTCCCTAGGGGACAACGAAAAGGCGCCCGCGCTAAGCCCCCGGAGTTTACCGACCAACACGCCAACGAGCCTCCCCACCGGTGTTTTCACAGACCATCGAGGAGGTGATTGGCGACGATCACGGAGATGTAGCGCTAACGCTGGAATATGACCATTCAACTGGTCTTGTAAATATTATATCTACCGCTTATCTTGACGAAGAAGTTTTGCTTTCCTCTACCGTTACCGACGCTGAGCTTTCTCAGAAAAACCCAGATATTACCGACTCAGCTCTAGCCTACTTGTACCTTACCGCTTCTGAATCATTTCAAAATATTGCGTCTACCGATACGTATCTCACTACCCTTCCCGGAGCCTCGTCTCCTGCCGTTCTTGGACTTGCCGCACCCCAGGCTACAGTTCCCCTTTCCACCTCTGTTTATAACCAGGCTAACGCTCCCAAAAGGAAAGGGGTTCAAGTTAAAAAGAAATATAAGCCAGTTGCGCTTAAAACAAAACCCATCGCTACGCACTCTCCCGAGACTTTCAGAATTGAGCGCCAGATCATTGGCGACCCTCTTGCCGACATGCCGGCCTTATCACCGAATCCGCCACCCTTTCAGCCCACAGGACGTTTTACCAAGGAACGCCAACAGCAGTTCGCCAAGGAGCACGACACAGGATTTTTGACCAAAGATGAGTTGAACGTCCTTACCGATCTTGTCGCTAAGCAAGACAAAGCCTTTGCTTGGGAGGACTCCGAACGCGGCAGTCTACGTACAGATTTCTTCCCGCCTGTCGTCATCCCGACCATCCCCCACGTGCCGTGGACTGAGCACAACCGACCGTTACCGCCTGGAATCGAAGCCGAGGTCTGCCAGATTATTAGGACTAAGATACAGGCTGGCGTCTACGAGCCCTCTAATAGTTCTTACCGCTCCCGTTGGTTCTGTGTTCTCAAAAAGAACGGCAATCTACGCATAGTTCACAGTCTTGAACCGCTGAATAGAGTCACCATACGACACTCTGGCGTACCGCCTTTCCCTGACCACTTTGCCGAGTCCTTTGCCGGGCGTATCTGTGGCGCCACCCTTGATCTTTACGTTGGCTACGATGAGCGCTTGATTCACCCTTCTTCCCGCGACCTCACTACGTTTCAAACTCCGTTTGGCGCACTGCGCCTAGTCACCTTACCGATGGGCTGGACAAACTCAGTCCCCATATTCCATGACGACATCACATTCATCCTCCAACCCGAGATACCGCATAACGTCCTTAGCTTCATCGACGATGTTGGCGTCAAAGGCCCCAAAGACTGGCGACTCGTAAACGGCTTACCGGCAACCCATCCCGAGAACTCCAACATTCGCTTAGCGCTATGGGACTTTTTCCAGCTGCTCAATCGAGTTCTCCAGCGTATGAAGTATAGCGGTGGTACGTTTAGCGGTCACAAACTCCTCCTATGCGCGCCAAGGTTCAAGATACTTGGTCACATCTGCACTCCCGACGGTCGTGTTCCCGACGAGTCTCGCTTAGCACTCCTAGAGTGCTGGGGTCCTTGCCGCGACTTATCTGAAGTTCGCGCCTTTCTTGGCACCGTTGGCGTTCTTAGGATATTCGTCAAAAACTTTGCCCATCGCGCACACGCCCTTAACCGACTCACCCGCGCTAACGAGCCCTTCGAATTTGGGCCAGACCAGGTCACTGCCCAACGCGACTTAGTAAAAGCTCTGCAGGACGCCAAGCCCCTAGTCCCCATCGATTATACCTCTGCCGACCCTGTTATCTTGGCGGTGGACACCTCGTACATTGCCGTTGGCTACTTCTTGTGCCAATGCCTTAGCGACAATCGAAAACAGCGACGCTACAACCGCTTTGGGTCTATCACGCTTAACGACAGAGAGTCTCGCTACAGTCAGCCTAAGCTGGAGCTTTATGGACTCTTCAAAGCCTTCCGGTCGCTAAAGATGTATTTGATTGGCGTGTGCAACCTTATTGTTGAAGTCGACGCTAGGTACATCAAAGGCATGCTGCAGAATCCCGACATCCAGCCATCCGCTAGTATGAACCGGTGGGTAGTCGCCATCCTCATGTTTCACTTTGAGTTGGTACACGTCAAGAGCTCCTTCCACGGACCGGATGGACTTTCTAGGCGACCACGGCAGCCTGGCGACCCGGTAGTGGACCCTCAGGCTGATAGCGATTTCGAGGACTGGGTCGACCGACTACATGGTTTCGTGCACCTCATACAACAACCGATTCCCCTACTACGACGGCAACAGCCTACCAGCATATTTTTGCATCCCATTGTCTCTTACCGCCCCGAGACCTTTAGCGCACCCTTCACATTCTACACGGCAAGCATTTTCAGTCAAAATTCGCCTCCAGTAAAAGTCGTACAAGAGCCCCATCCGCTAAGAGAAGACAGTAGAAACCTGACCTACGATGCCGTTCCCCGATCCGCCAAGGCAAAGGCGGAAGATAGTCGCTTGTTGGTAGTCGAGCAATGGATACAAGACCTTAAGCGACCCCCAGACCTTACCGACGAACAATACGCTACCTTTATCCGCTATGCTACCCATTTCTTCTTTACCGACAACCGACTTTGGCAACGAAATCGAGATGGCGCCCACAAGCTGATCATCAAGCCAGAAGGTCGCTTACGAGTCTTGCGCGCTATGCATGACGAGCTAGGACATAGAGGTCTGTACGCTACCCGAGCTTCTCTGCTAGAACGATTTTGGTGGCCACACGCTAGCGCCGACATCGCCTGGTACATCAGGACCTGCCACCTCTGCCAAATCCAACAGACACGCCAAGTGCTCATACCGCCAACCGTTGCAACGCCAGCTCCACTCTTCAGCAAAATCTACGTCGACACCATGCATATGCCCAAGTCTGGTCGCTACAAGTACATCATTCAAGGTCGTTGTTCGCTAATCCACTGGCCTGAATTTCGAATGCTTCAAAGAGAAAATACCGATGCGGTCGCCAAGTGGCTATTTGAGGACGTCATTTGCCGTTGGGGAGCGCTAAGGGAAATCGTCACGGATAACGGTGCGCCCATTATCAAAGCGCTAACCTATCTCGCCAAGAAGTACAACATTCACCACATTCGAGTATCTGGCTACAACAAGCGCGCCAATGGCCTGGTAGAGAGACCACACTTTGACGTCCGGCAAGCTCTCTTCAAGGCGGTCGATGGCGACGAGGCTCGTTGGAGTGAAGCGACATATTCAGTATTTTGGTCGGAAAGAGTTACTATTCGTAAGCGCATGGGTTGCTCTCCCTATTACGCGGCTACTGGCACCCATCCTTTACTCCCTGCCGACATCATAGAAGCGACCTACCTTCAGCCAGCTCCCAACAGCATCTTAGCGACTACCGATCTTGTCGCCAGACGAGCTATTGATCTCCAGCGAAGGAAAGAAGATTTAGAGCGACTCCACGAGGTAGTCTTTAGCGCCCGTCGCCAAGCAGCCCTACGATTCGAAACCGAGCATAGCGCTACCATCAAAGATTACAACTTCCCGAGAGGAGCGCTAGTGCTCATGCGCAACTCCAAAATCGAAACCTCTTACAACAAGAAAATGCGCCCTCGCTATCTAGGACCTTTGGTAGTTATCTCCCGTAACCGTGGAGGCGCTTACGTGCTCTGTGAATTAGATGGTTCAGTACTACATCGACCTGTTGCCGCTTTTCGCCTATTACCGTATCTCGCCAGAGAACAAATCGACTTGCCGCTTGAAGCGCTAGATATCGACACCGCCAAGCTGAGAGAACTTGAAGAAACCGAACTATTGGACGATGATGACTTGCCGACTTTAGTTGAAGAAGAAGAAAACGATTAGAAAAGAATATTATTGATAAGCTCCTTTTTCTATTACTTACTTTACTTATCTTGCTTGCCGATACTTACTATACTATATTCAACAGACATTTTCTTACATAGTCAAGCCGCAGCGCTAGCGTGTCGTCAACGCTTAGCGCATTGCGCAACTCTCGCCAGGGGTTTTTCGCCATGATGATTTACTGAGCGTTCCCCTTTTCTCAAAAATTTGTCTAAGTCCCACACCTACTACTCCTCTTGCTAAAACTTACTTTAGAATACTTACCGCTTGCTTTCTCTTTGCTTTACTTTCTTGGCTCTCTGCTGTTGCGCTAACTTAGGTTTTGGGACTTAACCTTTCACTCGAAAAAGAGGCGGCAAGAAAATAATATATGTAGACGGTAACAAAAAGAAAAATTTACATAAACGGCCTATCTACGCTAAGGTCCGTTTACTCGCTAACGTCGTCCATGGAGAGAGAATCGTCAGAAACCGGCAACGAAGAGTCGCGAAGGGGGAGAAGGTCGCCAGGAAGAATGTTGTTGGCCGCTTGCCAATCCATGGCTGCTTGGCAATCCCCCTGGTAATCGCGAAGTACGCGAAGGCTGCGACCCAGATTGGAGTAACGTAACCTTAGCGCCATCAATTGACCGCGGACTCGTTCCCGCTCCCGACCCATTGCTGCCTCCATCGTTGCCGCCCTACTTGAGAACCTCTCCAGCATCTCCCGTGGGTTAAGTGCCACCACCGGGTACACGAGGTCTTGTCCCAGCCACTGGAAAGCGTCGCCAGTAACCGTCGGCTCCGGCTGAGGGGTCCAGGCAGGATTGACCCTGGCGACCACGGGGTGCCTAGGCTCCAGGCCGGCAACGTCCTCGGGATCTGACACCTCCCAGGGGGCAACGTTACCGTAAGGCGGTAGCCACCGCCACTGAGGCTCCTCCCGGGCGACTTCTGCCGCTGCCTCCCCTTCTCCCTCTACTTCTGCCGCTACCGCCTCCTTGGCGGGGGCCTCCTCCTCGTCACCTTCGCGCTGGGTCGCCAAGGTCTCGTCTGGCTCCCCATCTGCGTCCTCGTCGCCAGCCATTGCCGAGGGGCTCCCTTCGCCCCTTGGTATCGCCACTATCGGTCCCGCCTCCTGAGGCTCTTCCCTTGGCGGCGGGTCCATTACCGCGTCGTCCTCGTCAGCGGCCGGCAGAGAAGGCCCCCTCAGGTGAATGGGAGAGAGCAACTTACTTGGCCCAGCCTCCGAGTCCCTGACCGGTAGGCGACTGGCAGCAAGCGCCTTCTCCAGCTCCTCCATCTCCACGTCCTCGGGGGTAGGGGGAGGAGATTCTACTACCCGCGCACGTTTGGCCTTGCCCTTCCCCTTGGCGGGCGAAGGGACTTGTCGTTTTGAAGGGACCGTAGTCCCTTGGCGCTCTCCAGCGCCACGGTTGCCGACTGTTGCAGACTCGTCCCCTTGACGCGTCGGCAGCGCCAGGGAACTCTTACTAATCGTCGCCGCGTCGCCAGCGGCCTGCTTCTTCCTTTCCTCCTCAACGAACTCCCGCGCTCTCTTGACCAAGACGGCACGCTTAAAGGTCCGCTCCACTACCGCGTCGGGAGCCCCACCGCGTTCACGACTCTTGGCGCCGTCCAAAGTGCAAGCTCGTTTTAGCGTCCCGCACCGGTAACAGGGCTGGCCACCGGTGGGGTACCAACACCCCTCTGGGTCGTTGTCGGCCCAGCACTTATCGCACTACAGAAGTGTTAACAGACGCGGTAAGAAGAGCTACAACACTTACCGCTCCTTGGGAGTCCTTGAACTCCCGTCTTGCCGCCGGACTTGCCGTCTTCTTGTCCTTCATCTCCGGCAAGACCACCCCCGCCTCCATTCCTCCATCCAAAACCGCCTCATCTCGTCGTGCCACCAACAAACCCTTCAGCTCTGCGTCGCTAAAGGAAGTTTGCGTTGGCGCCTGTCAAATGGTTGGTTAGCAAGGAAAGTACCTTGGCGCAACGAACTTACCGTGTAACGAGGGGCGGCAGCCTTACGAGACTGAGAGTGGGATAAGCAGAAGTCGCCAGCGGTAAGAACCCTCAAACTTACCTTCTTTTTCAAAGTCTTGCCAGGCTTGACCGGAGAGCCCGATTTGCTTGCCGGCAGTGCTGGGCTCTGGGCACTACCGGCGCGGGAATCCTTCACATCAGACATCTGTCTCCTGGCAACTGGCGACTTCTCGCTAGCAACCAGGGACTCGCCAACGACCTCTCGCTCCTCCAACGCCTTGGTCCTCTCCTTGGCGTCACGGGAGGCCTCTTCTAGCACGCTCTCGCGAATTGCCGCCATCTCGGCGTCCACCTGCAAATTGGCAAGAGGCGCTAACACCTCTTGTTTGCTATGGGGAGACAGATCAGACCACAGCTAAGTTAGAAAGTACAGTTAGAGATACTCACTCAGGCGCTGGCGCGCTTACCGTCATTGGCAAGGCGCCAGAGAGGATGTCCTCCAGTTCGTCCTCAATGGTTGGAACAGGAGGAGGCGCCTAGGAACCCAATCAGCTAGCGACACGGCAAGAACTAGAAGCTACTTACAAATCGAGCATAGGGCGCTAGCCACTCTGCGCCACGATGATCCAGGTACCGCGACCGGCACCACTCCCGAACCTCGATTTCGCGATCCCATCCCACGCCAAGAACGCGCACCTCCAGCCACCGCTCGTACAGCTTCATGACGGCAACCACCAAATTTACTGGCGCGTCCGCGCCAACGCCTTCGATCCGCTTAAGAAAATTGTTCGCCTTTTCGATATAGGCCGAGGCGGCGTCTTGAGCCTCACGGGAGGGAACAGGTGGCGGAGTTGGAATGCGGAAAGACATTTTATTTTAATTGAGCGCCAGGAAAAGATGGGGAGGAGAAACGAAGTCCACACTCATGCGCCAGGACTATAAACCAAATCTCAAGAACGCACGGGCCACTTGTCACAAAAACGGTAACGGTAGCCTTATTTGGTGACTGAGGACAGTCAATTTTTCAGTTGGGGGGAGATGATAGGACCCCATACAGGTTAGGCGCATCAACGGCAGGCTCGGCACCGGCTCCGGAAACCTTGCCGCACTCGTTCCGAACTTAGCGCACGCGTTCTACCCATTTTAAGCCATTTCTGACGGCCGCGCACGGCAAGAAGCAGATCCAATCAATGATAGCGCCGACGGCAGCAAGAATGACAACTGACAGATGGCATCAGTCACTGACGACAGCGCTTAGCGAGAAGCTTGATGATCTATCAAAAACTGACGGACAGCTTGGCGTTTGACCTTGGCGTCTGACACCGCTTACCGTCTCGATTTGGCGCCCAATGTCGCTTAGGTGTTCTGACAGACAGAAGGGTGATGGAGTGATGGTTTAGTACCGCGATCTGCCGCCTGGTGGCGCCAAGGGTCCTCAAAGGACGGTAGGGATCTGAAACCGTTGGAGCTACCCCTTTGAAATTTTCCAGTTTACCGCACTCTGGCGTCATTAGCCACTGGCGACGGCAAACTCATTGTAGTATAAAAGTACTTACCGACTTGTACATAGAAGAATAGCAGACGAATAGACCACAGTTTCCCCCTTACTTCAGTCTCCCTTACGCTCAAGAGCTCATTTACGCTACGGTCGGCAACGTCAAAACTCATCGGTAGTTACAGACGTTCGCCAACACTCGACATACTCGCGCCTTGCAACTACGGCAGGCATTATCGACGCTTAGAACCTCGCTAAGCTTATCGTGCTCTTGCCGCTCACCCTTGCCGTGTTCACTTACCGCATTTCCTTAGGCGCTTTACCTTAGCGCTTACCACTTGCCGACCCCGTTACCGACTTTTACCCTTTTTCACAGACGCGTTCTCTGGGACCTGCCCGGGACTCCTCAACACACTTATAGCGCGCCCAACGCACACTCTTGGTTAGGTAACACTTTAGCTACATTTGTTACTGACCAAACTTTGGGCGTCATCACCATTATCCATGGTATTCACCATGCACTCTGGGGAGCAGAGTTTCCAGGGTGTCAGTACACGCCCCACTGAGGTGAAGGCCTCGCAACCCCAAAAGGATTGTCAGGGTAAGAACCCGGAAGGGCACCCATACGTTAATGTGCACTTCCCCAAGGATGCCCTGAAAGGGGCCCCAGAGGCTAACATCCTCTTCTTACCTGCTGTATTGGTAGAGGGCCCTCCTGCCCGATACCCTCAATGTGTGTGGGTGATGGACCCATGTTTGGAGATGACTGATCAGGAGAGGCTGCCATTCCCGCCCTCCAATGATAAATGGTATGAGGAGCCTGAAGAGGCTCCTATGGAATTCCTGGTGCCACACAAAACTGCAGCACAATGTATGGCACACGAGCAGTGCAACAGTAATTGACATGCCAAGATGGACTGTTGGGCACAAGATAGCACCAAACGAGGAGCTGCCCTCCTCGAGGATGAGACTGGGTGCATCTCTGATGCGCTTGGCGTTGTGATCTATCATAATCACACTATTGAGCGTCAGAACTTGTTCTTTGGTGCAGGGTTGTCTCTCCAATTCTATTGGTCACCAGTGACCAACACTATCTTCATCAGGCAGGAAGCCCATGCAGCCAGGGCCTTCAAGGCCGACAAAAAGGGCAATGCCGTGCATACGCCCCATAACAGTAAGGTGTACCAAGTTGCACCTTGCAGGTTCCCCCGCAGCCCTCGAGAGCTCTGCAGGCTCCATGCACTGGTGAACAGCCAGTTTACGCTAATTCATCAGCATCAGTTGGGCTACCTCTTGCTCAAAGAATTCAAACGGGTGACTATGAATTGTCACCCCACAGCCTGAGACAGAACAATGTCTCAACTACTCGATGAGGTCCCATACAAGACCATTGCGGTACCTTTTGCGAGTTCAGAGGAGTGGGAGAAAGTCCTGTGGATGATTGCTCCTTTGCAGATCTACCGCTGCAAGTAAAGTGGGAGGCTGGTCTTTGTTGGCCTGACTCCCCCTGACCCAAAGCAACCTTTTGCTTTGGACTACCTGGGCTCATATGCCCTTCTCTATGGGTGTCCTGGGATGCCCAACATGTGGACTAGTCTGGCCATGGACTGTGCCATGCGCATCCATTGGCACAGCCTCTTCGGGTTTGCACTTGTATGTGCTCTCTGTGTGAGCTGCCCCTCCAAGTCCACAATGCACAAGCACCTGGCTTATGTCTTCATATGGCCAGGCCTCTATAAAGAGGCTGTCACTGAATATGAGGTGGCTACGGAGCAATCCTTTGTGCCCCTTTCCACTGAGGACCCAAACTTTGAGGCTCGGGCTGTGGATATCCTGGAAGCTTCAGCTTCCGTCTTCACCACTTCAGACGTGTTACGCATCCTTTTTCACAATCAAATTCTGGTCAGCTGGGCTGACCATGCATACACCTATGGGGTCACCTACTTGGCCCACATTTTCTTCAGTGACAGCTGGCTCTACAACAAGGCAGCTGCCATCGACGATGAGAGGCTGCACCGCCTCGATCACTATGGGACACCCCAGTCCCTTGCTCAGTGAAATGGGTGGCATGAAGCCACCATTGGCAACCACCAACGACTAATGCTCCAGCAACAGGAGAGTTGTCGTGCATTTGACGATGCATTCACCAAGGGGATGTATTTCCTCATCGGGCAAGACATTCATGCCTGAGAGATCTGGACATGCCAGTACCCATCCGACAATGGGGATCTCCCTGATCCCCAACCTCCTACTCTGGGGCCAACTTTTGACCCCACTATTATGCTGTTTCCACTATGGGACTATGACGACTCCCTGTCTCTGGCAGGGCCATCAGGCACCTCTCATGAGCCTGCACCTGAGGATGAACTCCTCAACTACGATATGGACGACGCGACTGCCGATCTATTCTGGGAGCCTGGGGACTCTCCAATTGCCCCCGTTCCTGACTTACCAATGGCCTGACCATTGGAGTGTTTTGAGACCATAATTTGGTCTAATTGGGGGGTGTGTAGCGTAGTCTGCTATGTGGTGCTGGCCACATAGTGTTTACTTACTATATACTTAGAATATTATATTATATTTATTATAATATAATAATATTTACATAATTATAAATATGTACATACCTGCTGCTTAATAAGCAGCTTAATCTTGTTATACACTACATAGTCAATAGACCGGTCTGGTCTGATTCTGTTTTATGTGACTTAAGCTCTTTCAAAATCCATAACTCCATTACATTGGGACATCTTAATCCTAGGACAATCAGCAAAATGATGGATCAAGACCTCGTAATGGGCTTGAGAATCAAACTACCTCAAGAATTCAATTGATTGTGTAGCAGATGTATCCAGGGAAAGTCAACTTGACCCCCTCTTCCCAAAGTAAGTACGAAAACCTACAACAAAAATGAATTACTTGTCATGGACCTTATTAGACCCATGAACTTACCTACTTCTGATGGCAAGAGATACACTGTTGTAATCATCAAGGTAAGCTGCTGTTTTCCCAATAGTTCTCTTTTGGAAAAGAAAGAAGAAATGGTGGAGGAGGTGCATGGAACTGTGGCTTGTCTTGAATGGCAGTCAGGCCAATTGGTCAAAATAATTTGATTGGATAATGGCACCAAATTTGTTAACTCCACTATCGAAACGTTTTGCAGAATGAATGGTATAGTCTATGAAACCACCAATCCCTATAGGCCCAAGCAGAACAGGATAGCAGAATGCATGATTGCCATTCTTATGGAGATGATGCAGAGCATGCTCCATGTCACAAACATGGATTTACAATACTGGGGCAAGGTGTTCATGTACACCACACATATTGGTTTGATCATGCCTACATCAGCTTTAAATGGTAAAATACCATTCACCAAATGAAGCAACTCACACAAAAAACGTGATGTATCCCACTTGTGTGTTTTCGGATCTTTTGGATGGGCACACATCCTGAAGAAGGTAAGGCACAGGAAACTTGATTCTCATGCAGTGAGAGTCCATATGCTCAGATGGTGGGCAGGCAAAACTAAAGGATACAGGTTAGAAGATCTTGAGAATGGAAAGCTAATCACCTCCCAGGATGTACAATTCCATGAGGATGACATTCTGAGCAAGCTTGCACAGGTCAAGCATGACTCTAACAAAACAGGGTCAGAACCAGTTTATGACTCCATCAATACAACAACATATCCTGAAGACGATATGCCTTGTCAGATACATGTACCTACACACCCCTCTGACCTTAGTCAGCTGATTGAAGGCAATGACTACATGAGTGCACCTGAAGGAGACATCAGTGATGAGGAACCTCAACCTATAATGATCTCTTGTCCCATTACTCCAGAGCAGGACATTTCTGATGCAGAGACCCCTGGTGCACCGAGAAAGAAGGCAAGGTGGGAAAACTTACCAAGGCATCAGCTTCCTGCTTGATCTCAGCAGATTCTGATCAGGTATCAACAAGAAGATGATAATGAAGCAGGTACTCATGTTGCACATGTGGCTGTATCCAGGCCATCAATGTGTGAAGCTATGCAAACATTGGAAGCAGATAGGTGGAGGCAAGCCATGCAAGATGAATACAACCAATTGATCAACAAAGGTGTTTTTGAGGAGATAAATAATTTACCTCTGGGTAAGAAGGCTGTGGGAAATAAAATTGTACTCAAAGAAAAACTCAACAGTCAAGGAAATCGTGTAAAGTTTAAAGCAAGAATTGTAGCCCAAGGCTTCTCCCAAGTCCCCAGGATTGACTACCACAATATGTTTTCTTCTGTCACAAAGTTCACTACATTATGAGTTTTTCTGACCACAGCTGCCATGCTTAATCTGGAAGTACATCAAATTGATGTTGTCAGAGCTTATCTTGAAGCTGATCTGGATGAGGAAATCTACATGAAAGCTTCCAAGAACTTCAATGGAGCAAGGTACTAGAAATTACACAAGGCCATTTATGGCTTAAAACAGGCTGGTCAGAAATAGAAGGAACATTTGCATGATGTGCTTATGTGTCTAGGTTTTAGACAATTATGAGCTGACAACTGCCTGTATATTCTCCGATCACAAGGCAAGATCATATCAATCATTCTAGTATATGTGGATGACATGGTGGTTGCCAGGAAAGATCTTGACCAAATCATCACCTTCAAAGACGACATGAGCAATGAGTTCAAAATAACTGATCTGGGCAAAATTCATTATATGCTTGGACTTCAAATTACTCATAACCAGAAGAATCAAACCATATGGCTTGACCAATTAGCCTACATCAACTCCATTCTGAACCATTTCAGGATGAGCAGCTGCCATGAAATCGCAACCCTGCTCACCACAAATCACAATCTGTCATTATTCCAATCACCTAAAACTGCTGAAGATGCCGAGCAATATATGAAATATGCCAATGGGATCAATTACCTATCAATGGTTGGGTCACTTCTGTATGTGACTCAAACTCACCTGGATATCCAGTTTGCTGTGAGCCTGGTGGCACAATTCGCCAACAATCCTGGCATACCCCACTTAATGGCATGCAAACGTATACTGTGTTATCTTAAAGGCACCAAAAATTATGGTTTAGTTTTGGGTGGGTCTGCTGATACTGAGGTGAATCTAGTAGGGTGGAGTGACGTGAACTGGGCACAAGATCATTACAACCAAAAATCCGTCAGTGGCTGGTGCTATGAAATCAACAGAAGTGTCATATCGTGGTCTTCCAAAAAAC
This sequence comes from Macrolepiota albuminosa, assembly GCA_027475525.1. Classification (NCBI taxonomy): domain Eukaryota; kingdom Fungi; phylum Basidiomycota; class Agaricomycetes; order Agaricales; family Agaricaceae; genus Macrolepiota; species Macrolepiota albuminosa. The sequence continues at coordinate 146,213 of JAMWFC010000091.1, forward strand.
AACTTGGTATCGCTATGTCAACAGTTGAAGCTGAATATATAGCTTCAGCAAATGCTACGAGGGAAGCAATTTGGCTCTGTAATCTGCTCAATGACCTCAATTTTGGACAAACCGGAGCAACCACTATTCACACTGACAGCGCTGGAAGTATCGCCCTCTCTAACAACCCTGTTGGTCACTCTCGTGCTAAACATATCGACATACATTATCATTTCATTCACGATCAAATCAAAAGAGGCAATATTAAACTACAATACATTTCGACACACGACATGATAGTCAACACCCTAACCAAGGCTCTGCCTCGCGAAACCTTTGTCAAATATCAAAACAAACTTCGAATCTTACCTCCTCCGTCGACGTCAAGTGGGAGTGTCGAGGAAAATGACGTCTGACTACGGAAACCTACATCAACTCAGGATCACATATAATTCGTTTATGACGTACGTTCCATTTACTATACATTTCATTTTCTTTTTGTTACATCATAAACTTCTATGAAATTCGAAATGTTTCACCCTCAAATATAAAATACATACAGATACCTGGAGTTCGAACTGTCTTCGACTTCGAACTTCAGGTAAGTTATGCAAATACTAGTTTACTTATTTACTTATGCTAACCGTCTTCGACTTCGAACTTCAGTGTACTATATACGTGATACTTAAATATACTTTGTTCTACGTTATGCTGCGACAACAGGTCTGATCATGCCAAAGATGGGAGAATGACACTTCCGTGGTTTTGCACTCAATGGACCTGGTGGCTTCGTGGCAGACGCTGTCAAGCGAGGGAGCTGACGAACATAACGTCGCAGCGTGAAAGCAATGCAGATCTTTCGCCAAGTGGAAAGCGTTGACCATACTTCAGCTAGGGTTGGGATGAAGTCCATGATGATCCAAACAGTTAAATTGCTTTCGACAACGCGGCGTACGCGTGGGACAGGGATAGTCGTCTCGGCAAACAATATATTTAGAGCGTTTGCTTCTGTTGCATCAAGGGTCGCGTGTAGGTCTTGGGAAGGCTTTGCAACGGTGTCGGCCGTCAACTTGAAAACATTGTGTTCGGATTGTAGACTAGGAGCTTTCTTCCTGAGTACAAGAATGTCCTCATCACTCAGAGAGTCGACAATGGACGGCTGGGTGATAAACTTGAGCGCAGCCTAAAGTGGTCAATGATGTACTCACGGAAATGCTCCTCTGAGGTCTGCTGTCCGGCAACAGATAGGTCAAGATGACATCAAGGACATCTGCTATCACTCCGAAGAAGGTGTAAAAGAACACTTTTACATCCATCACGGAGGAATGTGGCAAAATTGTCATCGGTTTGGTGGTAGCGGGTGTAAATGGAAATACAGAGCTCGTTTCATAACGATAGACCCCCTTCGACTTATCGTGTTTAGTTGTTTGTCTGATTGGCGTGAATTGCCAAGATTTGGTTGTAGCAAAAATCTCATGGCCATTTGGCTCCGCAAATTCTCTTGCACCGAGTTTCGCGGAACCTAGTCTAAAAATAGGCGAAATTGATCATCTACATAACGCGCTTTTTTGTACAATTACACGTGTAATCCTATCTTAACGTAGCTATGTCCTTGAAAGAATTAATATCAAGTCTAATTCCGACAAACCTTCACAGATTTTCAAAGCCTCGTTAAGGGAAAAGATTCCTTATCCACAAGAACCGACCAAAATCCTGATAGTTAGTGGCTGTCTTCTGTACGACGGCATTGGGTTTCACTAATAACCTCTTCTCCCTGTGCCAATACTAATGCCAAGTCCCACCTGGCTAGAACTCTCTTCACTAGCTGTGGCGCATGGCTGAACCGATCCAGATGCAGAAAAAGTCACCGGACTAGGATCGTCAAGACCATCATCGCACGCACCCTCCCCCTCGTCGTTGATGTCATATACTCTGTTCTGAACCAAGACAGCAGTCCGTACGTATCCCGACTCCTCTGTCTCACAATTCTCCTTTCGCGCGCGGCCAGTAGTGTGTCGACGCCTTAAAGTCTGAAATTTTCCGCCATAGCGCGCAGCTTCCTTGTGGATCTCACTGAAATCACTATACACTTTGTTCTGGACCAATCCACCAATTCGAGCGTGATCTTGTTCCTGGGTACGACAATTTTCCTTTCTCAATCGGCCAGTAGTGTGGCGACGCCTTAAAAGTTCACTGTTTCGGCCATGGCGCATAAATTTGCTGGATGAAGGCCGGACCCACTCTTCTTCCGATGCCTGTGCAGCATAGTAAGCATCGAAAGACTGGGACGGCGAAGTGTAGAAGTCCGCCTTGTGAGTCGGCAAAGAACCAGAAGGTAAGGAGATGAGAGACTTCCTAGGGGCGGTGGCGGAAAGGGTTGACTTCAAGGGCGGGTGTGGTGATTCTGCGTCCGAGGTCACCTCTGTAGATTCCGTAGCACTAGTCTGCGTAGTTGTAGAGGACGATGATGGCGGCGTAATTACTGATCGTTCAATATGAGGCTCGACTGTAGAGTCCGAAAGAGTAGACATTGATTCGACACGCTGTGACTCGGTAACATGGGCACCGGATGCTATGCAATGGGCGCGAGAAGTTGTATACAAATATGAAATATTGGAATCTGAGAAACGACGTTGTAATGGACGTGGACCTGGGGGAGGGGGAGCATCCACAGGCTTGCGCACGACTATGACCATAGACATGGGATTGATTACTGAAGTTCGATGAGACGGTACGGCAATAAGATTCAATAGAAGAAAGAACGACAAAACGATGAGGGAGAAGATTGCGCAAGCGCAGTAGAAAAATTGAGCGTTCAAAAAACTAACAAGGGCTGCAAAACCGGGGGTAACTAGAAGTGAAAGGATGACTGTAATGGAGGTCGAGTTGCTGTCGCTGACAATCTCTGCCGATGGAGAGAGGATAATACTCGTGTTCGTGGCTAAGGTGGATGTGATATTGACGGTGTCCAATGATTCGACGTTTGAAGTCACTGGCGACGTGTCTATTGGCTGGCTATCAGGTACAGAGACGAGATCATTATACCTGTACGCAGAGTCAGCAATGCTAATGGAGAAAGAATGCGACGAACGGCGCGTCCATTGACTGGGTTGTAGGGTCAGAGATGCGATCGCTGTGCACGTGTGGATGGTATTCGAATGCGATAAGGTGAAGTGCATCTGAGCCCCCAGAACCTTGAATATAAATTTCAATCATCGGCGGCATTGATGACAGAAGCAAGTTCCTACTGTTAGAGGAGACCTGATAGGTGGGGGCGTTGTTAACCGGAGACAAACCTTCTACATGCTCGCCAACTGTGGCAGGGAGAATATCGGCTTTTTTGGCAATGACTATAGAAGAGTTTGTGAAATGTATGACGCAAGCAGGGAGAGATGTGTTTCCTAGTGACTGTCGGATATATACAAACGAGTCGTTTGAATCGCCCGGAGAAGATGCGGAAGCCTGGTCAACGACGTCAACGGCTAGGGATGCGGCCAACGATTCGATCACTTGCTCATTGACATAGGTAGATGGTGCACTTAAGTTACCAATCGTCGCTGAAATTGGTGGCGCAAAATCAGAATCAGTAGCAGCAAGAACACGACATAACAGTGACATACTGTTCGAAGAGCCATTAGAGGTGATTTGGCCATCGAGAGATTCAAAGCGTCCGCCTTGAGACTCTTCGATGCGAGGTACATCTGGTACACGCCGCGCATCTGGACGAGACAGGAGGTACCGGAGGTGAGCCAGCTGCTCGGGTGTAACAAGCTGTGGTAGTGACAACGAATCTTTGACTGTTCCAGTATGAAAGTACCATGATCTAGCCACTCGGAAAGGCTTGTTTGCGAAAAGACTCTGAGCCGTCGGCGGAGGGTCTGGAGGGAGAAAAATCCAATACAGTGCGCAGAAGCCCGTTGTTGCAAGGGGAAGCACGACTTGGACAAAGAAAGTGTTGCGCATGGTCAAAGAAATGGTACGGTTGAGGATAAACCTGAGGAAAGTCTGGCGAAAGCGCGAAATGCTCTATATACTTACCATTTACAACATCACATGATCGCGTTACATGGCGAGGTATGATGTCATTGGGGCGCAAAGTTTAGCAACATTTCAGGGTCATTATAATTATAAGAACTATGAAAAATATGAACTTTGGGTGTCGCCTTGAGAGGATATTACGTACTCAGCAAAATTCGGTCGCGGTCATGTGATAACCACCTTTTCAGTTCTCGTCCAAGAATGTCCAAAAGAGCTACCAATTTTCTCTGCGCAGTATTTGTCGTAGCCTTTGTCATGTCCAGGCTGGATCCTTTCAAGAACTTCGTTATCGATGCTTCCTGTGTTCAAACCACTGCTCCTCTGGCGTACCGCCCAACTGCAGGCTGGCACCCCAAAGCCCCCATGGTTTCGGACGTCTACAGAAGTGAAGATGACTCTGTTTCATCACCATTCGATCCCGCCAAGCTCGAACTCGAAGAAGAACTCTGTGCCGTCATCAAAATGGTCGAACCTGACGAAGCTCAAGGACCCCCTTGCTGCCTGGACAACTATAACGACGAAATACGAGCATACCTTCGAGTTGTAGTATATGATGCGAAGAAGAAACATCGAATGATCTCAGGAAACTCCAACGTCGTCTTCAGTACTCAGGCGACTCTCATCGAGGACGTTCAAAAGTTTATCCGACCATTAGAAGAGTGGAATCGTTCTAGCCCTGGTTTCTTCATGATTTTCAGTCTCGTGCTCCTAGTCTGTCTGTTCCTATGGAACGCGTTTGCTTCGTCTGCTGCCGACAATGAACCGCTTAATCAAGATCAGTTCGATATGCTCCATAGCAATGATATCAAGCAAGATCCCCTCATAGTAATCAAGCTTGAGGAAGAGGAAGAGGAGGAGGTCGTTCGACTGCTCACATTCGGACCCTTTCTGAGGCAGGTCATCAAAGTGGAGGACCCAAATTAGCTTTGTGTCATAGTTTGCAGCGAGTTTGTGAGGTACAGTTGGTAAGCCTCGACGTCGTTAAATTTTCCCTGTCAGTCCTAACCTTGGTTATGTATAACAAATAGAAGATTGTAGCGGCGCAGTGTGCGCCGGTCCCCGACTCTTACATGTTCCTTTTTCTTTTTTTATATTTTATTAATTTTATTTATTGTATGTATGTACTCTTCTCTTTGTTCTTTATTTTTTATATTACTTTATTATGTTATATATGGTTATTACAGCAATTTATGTATAGATATGGTCATGATAAGTGATATGATATGATACGTACATTGAGTGGTATGATACGATATACATAATATATTTATATATTATATTATTATAGAATAAAATAAATAAATAAATAAAATAAAATCTGTTTGAAAAAAACATATAGCGGATTGTAATCATGAAAAACATGAAAGTTAACTTACCTATGAAAAGAAAGTAATACTACCTATTGATGTGTCGTTATCATTGTGTGTTGTAACAACATAAGTTCGAAGTAAGCTTGAAGAGTAAATGAAGACTTACGATACTTTTCGAAGTTGTGTTGAAAATATGGTGTTGAGTTACATGGCTGAGAACGATGTGCTTGACGATAATATTTTCTGCCGTCCAGCTATATGAATCACCCAAATATGCATAAGTGAATGCTTCGTCAAGGTATTGATTGTTGTTGCTACGATGTATGTGAAAGGTGGTGACTAATTGTTGGTTCATATCGAATCCTTTTAGGGTGAGGTGTCATGCATGCAGATTGCAATGGGTATAAGAGCTATGTAAAAAAAAAGCGCTAATATAAAGTAAAATGGGCCGAAAAACTCACCAAAATGTTGAAGTCAGAGGGGTGTCAGCTCGTGACGCCCTCAGATTACAACAAGTACATACATCACTAGTTTAGTTCCGCACTGTTCCGTAGAAGATTACTATTGTAGCCAATACACTCGCTTGCGGTCATTCGTGTTCGGCGCATCGTGTGCGTCTCTGTGGGCCTGAAAAGGTCTCTTGTGTCTCTCTCGTGTTCATCTTGTGTCACTCTCGTGTTCCCTTGCGCAGTCTCGTGCCTCTCACGTTTATTTCCACAACATAAAATACTAAATTTTTGACGTTATAATGAGTTAGAACGTCAAGGTACTGTCTAGTGATGATGATGAAACCAACGTCTGCAATTTCTCTCATTTGTCTTCTGTGGAAGGAGTAGATAGATGTGCGCAGGCACCAATACTGTATATCATCAACGTGTGGAAGTCTAGACATGGATGTTATGTGAGTGAAGACGTTGTTCAACGTTTATACACTGAAAAAAAAGTAAATGTATATGAAGTAATGTTGAGAGAAAATAATGATCGTGTATGGTTATTTTTGTATAAGTGAGTGAGTGTTCACTAAAGTCATACTTCACAATGTCAACTGAACATCTTGGTTGTTTTAGCAGGTTGGTATATAAGACTTTATTGCATAGTTGTTCAAGTAATACAACAGTTTTCCTATGGTCGCAGTTGCAGAAAATTTTTGTTTCAAGCTGCATAAATCCATAGATTGAACAGGCTGATGAAGTCGTACTTAAATTGTACTAATTGCCAGAATTTTACCTATTGAAGCATTCTATCCATAGATTGAACAGGCTGATGAAGTCGTACTTAAATTGTACTAATTGCCAGAATTTTACCTATTGAAGCATTCTAGCTTGCAATGAGTAGTAATAAGTACCAAGTTGAACCACAGTTGATTGATAGTGTTTGCCTCTAGTAGGTGTCCATTGGTGAGTATACGACAACATAGACTGACGGTACCAGTTTGTTATAGCAGAGGAAGCGACAAGGATATAGCATTTCCAGAGTTGTGCAGCAACATGTCCTATGAGCAAGCTAGCGGTAAAATAGTTTGAAATCAAAAATTTTAAGAAAAGATAGGGAGGAAAGAAAGAGATGTATGTATTACATATAATCATTCCATACATACAATACAATAATGATAAGAATAAAATCATTATGTAATTGTTTGTGGGGACAAACACTTATGTAATTGTTTGTGGGAATGAACACTTGTGTAATCATTCATGGGGATGAACACTTATGTAATGGTTTGAGAATGAGAACGGTCAAGAGGACAACCATATATTATGATGCACTGCAGGGGAGTCGAAACCACTGCTGGTGCACAATATCAATTTATAAATATAAATCTCCAAAAAGCTAAAATCTGTGTATCAGTAGCCTTTGAATTTTTTGTGCTTAATCCCAGCCTCAACCTCACTTCATTCGGTTAAGGCCTCAGTTTTCCTCAACTCAGTCCATTCTACAACTTTCAAAGCATTATTGTAGACTAAATTGAATTTTTCTTGAATTTTTCAGATTTTATTAAGCATTTATAAATCTCCAAAAAAAAAAAAACTCAAATCAGTGTATCAGTAGCCTCTGAAATTTTCCTGATTTTATGGTGATTTTCCTTCAAATTTCTAAGCATTTTATACACACATCTACCAAAAAGCAAACGAAAAAGGCAAATATTTGTCAGCCTTAGTCAGAACTACATCATTTCCCAGGCGTCGTCGCATATACTATAGAAGAAGATAGATGGCTGTAAATGTCGAATCCACCCCTGTCTCTCGCACTCGCTCATGTTTCAGTCAACTGCTCCGAGTTTTGTTCAGAAGCGTTCTCTGTCGCCTGGGACCCAGGATTCTGCTCCATCCGTAGAGAAGAAACAGAGATTGGCCGATGAAATTCATGTTCAGAGTGACCGAGACATGAATTCATCAGAAAAACGATCCATCACCCAGATAATCTATAAGCTTTGGTCTACAGTCGCAGAGGCGGAACTGTCATCTGAACACTCGCAGTCTCTCTCTGTGTTCCAAGACTTGCAACAGGGAAAGTATCTTGAGCAGACCGAGTTACGAGATATAATCGATCGATGTATTGCAAACGAGACGTGGAAAGAATTACGAGAACATGGTCCGTCCATTCTGTAATATCAGTATTGATCTTGCAGCCTCAGATCTTCCTAGGCTTGAAGTTTTTAGAAGAAGGTCCTTTGCCTGTAACAGGTGTCGAAGGTACGTATCTTAACCAAGGTAACAAATTTAGTCTGAGATCGTCCAAGCAACGGAACGTTCTTGGGGTGTTGAATATAAAGGCTTAGCATCCAAGGCCTTGGAAAAAATTATCCTATTATATGCACGGTCCCAAAATCCCCCCTTCTATGCACAAGCCATCCCTATTGTCCAGTCGTCGGGAACCGGAAAATCTCGCATGATTGATGAACTGGCCAAAAAGTTGGTTGTGATTCCTCTCAATCTCCGACCTCTTGGACGTACAGGCAAGGCAGTCGTATCTTTTCATCTTGATCTATGTTGTTCACCATGGTTCTCGGTTTTCAGGGTTTCCCCCACGTGACAGACAAGTTCAATCTTACTTGTCTGTAGGAGGCACGTCCAGCGTGTTGAGATGTCTTTTGTTCTTGTCAGCAGTCTTCACATGCACCAAAGAAATTCTCGAAAACATCGACAATGAAATACGCAAAATTCCCGAGCACGATTCCTCACACGTGAACAGTTCAGCAGCAGCAAAGTTTAGATTTCTTATGACCGCTGGTTTATCCTATGAATCGCAAGGTAGTTACCGCGTCGAGTTCTATAACAAAATCTTGGACATGGCTGAAAGTCAAAAAAATGAGATCGATTCTTCTGCAAGTACTCCGCTTGTCACATCCATCGCTACCTGCTCACTGAATGATGCAGGAACAACTACTTACGACCAAAGCTGAAGAGTTGACCTCCTGCGCTAAAGATATGGGATACGAAGCTGTTGTCTTTGCATTTGACGAAGTTCAGCTAACAGATGAGAAAGGAGAAAATGTCTTCCATTGCCTTCGAAGGGCGTTAAATTGCATCACCGGAGTGAAAGCTCTGGTTTCGGTGTTTCTTTATACTGCCGGCGAGCGCGAGAAGCCTAATTATGCCCCGCCTTCATACACGGATCCTGGTCGACGTGTCTTGAACGAGAGCTTCAAACTCATCCCTCCTTTTACAGACATCGGTTTCGACCAACTAGTAGTCGGAAAAGTGAGAAATGGCGAACATTTTCTTCGAGATATGGTTTCTACTGAATGGATGTGCCAGTTTGGCCGGCCACTGTATGTCAAGAGTCATCCCCTCTTTTGACAATTTTTGACGTGATGCACAGGTTTGGAACACGCTATAATGAAGGAGGGGAGAGCGAAAGGAATAGCATCGTGGAATTTGCCGCCATGAAGCTTCTGGGTGGCCGCGAAGTTAACCAAAAGACTAAACCCCTTCTAAACGTCTCACATTGGATCGGTAGGTTCCTCCCCGTCATTTCTATGTTTTGAGAGGATATTTATCTTACTTTTAAAGCAATCTTGTCCGCCCGGATTCCCTTATGCTTTAATCGCACGACGTTAGCATCACAAACGCTGGAAGTCAACCAGGTAGAGCATCACATGCGCCTTTGCCTTGCGATAAAAAATAAAAACGAAACGGTCATCACCATCGCAGTCTCGGAACCTATTTTGGCGGAGGGTGCCCGTTACATCGTCCAAAATTTCGACCTTGATCCAGCCGGTCTTCTAAAAGAAGTGCTTGCAGGTCCCACTCTTGCCAAGGGCGATCGCGGTGAGATGGTAGCTCTCCTGCTGTTCATACTGGCACGTGATGCAATCGTCGGGGACGGCCTAAACATGAAGTTAACCAGCTTTCTGAACGCTTTGCTGCGGTCGGGCGGTCCAAGCACTAAAGTCACTGAAGGCCAAGGAGGACCCTACGTTGGTGCATCTCACCTTTCGAATATTCTTCAAGGGCGCCCAATGTTCCTACATAAATCCGACGAAGACGTCTCGCTTCAACGTTGCTTTGAGCATTCACAAGTGCATTTCAACCACTTCATCAGGATCGAGCACGCCTCTGCCATGAATCGCAACACTCTCTACGGACTCATTGCTCGCGGTGCTGCGATACTATGCCGTGAAAACCAACTTGGAGTGGATGTGGTAATTCCGTTCGTCTTCGATGCTCGGAAACCTGTTGGCCCAGACAACGTGTCTGTGATCCTTTGCCAAGTTCGAAACGCCTTCGAGTACACCACAAAAGTCGTAGGATACCTGTTTGAACCGAATATGGACCCGTTTGTACTAGGAGTTTTCAACCCTCCGGACAAACAGCCTCCCATTCCTTTCATAAGGATGGTCATGGCTCTGGGTTCTCCCGAATCAGGTATCTCTATATTGAGTCCACAACGGTCCAACCCTCTTCGAGACAGCAAGCCGGCCGACAAATACACTGCGTACGATATCTGGTGTGCCGGAGCATGTTCTTCGACTTTCAGAGTGATCGAATCAAATGAAAACGACACTTACCAAGACTTGCTACATTCAGACGAACTCGGAGTATATTCTTCTCAACATGAATCTGTGAAAATACGGGAGATGGTTCGAAAGATCAGGAAATCGGAGAATCCGGGAGTTAGGGGAGATGACCGAGAACATTTACAATATCTAAACGTGAGTCTTGAGCCTCATCGTCCTTTGGTCAAGGCTGAAACTTTGAGTTTCTCAAGGAATTTTGTAACTGACATGTTAGACCTGTAACTCATGCATTTCGTACTCCTCTGTGTTAACACAATATGCATGTATGAATAGTATCACCGCTGTCCGTAACCATACTCAATCGTTTGAATTTTTGTTTCATCTGCGAAAAAATCAAGGTCAGTAGATTCCTCGTCTCTCACCTCAGCACTTTCGGTTCGTCTCAGACTACTTGTTCATTAGAAGGCTCATGTTTGATGTACCAGTAGATGTACGCTGTTACGCATGCAAAGATGGCGGATCCGATCCCACTTAAGACTGCCTTGTTAGGTGAACCTCTCAAAGACCAATCGATGCATCTTTATGGTTCTACCAGATTGGAACAGTCATTTCGACATAACATGATCAAAACATCCAAATTGGGCACACCAACGGCTTGATATTCATGAATATATATGTATACAGATCATCAAATGAGCAAACATTCACTCTAACAGCTAGATAGAAGAGAGAAGTACAGAAAGGCCCATTTGGCAACAGTAGTTAACGGCATCAAAACGAAGGGACAAAGGTTGAAACCTTCTTCTTGAGTCAAACATCCGAAAGATATGGGTCTCAAGGAGCAAATCACTGCCCTCCTCAACGCCAATGCAGACATTGAGGAAGTTCTCAAGCGCGTTACGCTGCCTGCTAGGGCTGTTCACGACCTCAGTACCAGGCTACTAGCGGAGCCTTCAACGTGTACGAAAGAAGGGAGAGCACCGAGTAGAGAGGCTTGAAGTCCTCAGTGGTCACTGAGCCAACGGCAAGGAGCTCCGTGAGGATGGTCAGATCCAGAATGAGAGGGGTCGCGAGCGACTCGTTAAAAATATTGATAGATGAGCGACCGCCACAGAAGATCTCAGAATAATATTCGACGATGGCGCGCTAGGAATCTCCAACGGCGGGGACATACTTGATGACGACGTGGTCCAGATGCTCGTTCTTACCCTTCTCACACGCGGCAGGAATCGGTTGGCATCGACCATATCGTCAACCACAGGGGACTTGGAAATATCTTTTGTTGAACGAAATTGGCACTCAGAGGACAAGTTGTGTCCGTAGTTGTCGCCAAGATGGTTGTACGACACAATGGATAGCGGCTTGATACCTGCATTGACGAGGAACCTCGGTGAGGACAGACTTGAGCTTGGCTGGCCAGACTTGAGATCATCACCGCCGATGAAGGACTTGTGACCCTCAGCGAGGTCAAAAGGCATTCTGGGGAGCACCGTTGACGAACGGTTCACCCTCGAGGATAGCAGTGACGGCAAAGGGAAACGAACATGCAAAGATTTGTTTGTGAGTCTTTTTTTCGCAAACGCGTGATCGGAATCTCATCGGCATCACCCCTGCATCCTCCGCTTTCATAGCGCATCTTTGCACCATCAGACGAACACAATAGGCGACGATGCGTAAGGCGTCCTCCACGGAAATAATAAAAATGCAGCATATTCTCCTAGGCTGGGATATGTTCATTTTTTTTTTTTTTTTTTTTTTTTTTTTTTTTTTGGAGTAGCGTTTAGTAGTAGAGAACAACCGCCCTAGGCGTCCACCCTCTACCCGCAGTACCGCTCACCTGGGATTAAAACCAGGTTCCGATAAATCGGGCAGTTCATCAGATTTTGATCAATATCTCCGCGAGGAAATGCCTTTACGCACTAGTGTGGGGCTACGGGCCCGTGGTTAGACCTCAGCCTATACCCTCTTCCATTACGGGCCTATTACCCACTAAAACCCCGCTCTTAGCAGCAATGGTTAAGTCATCAATTATTTTTTCTGTGTCCACGATCCCTGTCTCTTCCCATGTCTCTATAACTAGTTTAATGGTCAGTGATTTCTTCCCAAGTTTTGTCTTCGTTAGTTTGAAATCTAAGTCGGCTCTTTTTGATATTGCCGAGCTCCATCTATTCATGACTTCGATTGCGGAATGGGGAATGTCGTTATTTTGGATCACTCTTTCACATCTTAGAGCCCAAATCATCTGTGCTGCTTCTACAATAAGGATTCTGTGTAACCTAGAAAGTCCCAGCGATCTACAGCCGTCTTCGTACTTAGTCATCAATGGACTTCCCAAAATGGAGCTTATATTCTGTTTCCTTAGGTCTTTCCTGGTCCTTTTTACCCATATCTCGTTTACCATTTCCCACACGATGGATTGACCTGTGCATACACATTCAGTCAAAATGTGGTTCAGGGAATCCACTTCGTCATCATGTTTGCATGTGACTCTCGCTTTCAAATCCGGATTCATATTTGGTCGGTCCCAGTATGTTCCGACCTTGTATGCGTCATGGGCACACTTCCACAGGAAAATTCTGAGTGGTTTGGAGAAGTCTTTACTTCTGAAGCTGAGCCAAATTTGCTTGTCACTCAGGGCTTTTTTATTGACTTTTAGTATAGACTTCTTTATCTTCCTTATCATGGCGCACGTTCTCGGTCTCTGGGGTATTGATAAATCTCCCCTTATTTTCTTGTAAGCAATCGCTTGCGTGATCTTCATTAGTTTTGCACCAGTCAGATGAAGCTCTGTGGGTATTGGGGGAAGGGTGATGGGTCTGTCGTTGTTCATGGCACCTTTTGCCATTGTACTGGCGCTTTGCTCCCGTGAAGTTATTTGGGAATCAGATAAGTCATTAATATATATTGGTGCCATATGCATTCTTAGGCAACCGATCGTCGATATTATCAGGCCAGCGTTGTGGGAACCTATGAATCCTGTGTCCTCCTTTTCCTTCAGCTTGGTCGTCAAGTTATCAATGGTGTCTCCTGTTCTGATATGCAATTTTAACGGGGTTCTTATTCCTATTTTCATCGAGGCCAGCAGTATTGCTAGAAAATTTTTTCCGCCTCCAGTATCATGCTCTAGGCTGTACCACATACCGTTCGTATCCAGTTCTTCTTTATCTATGAAGGTAACACCAGCGCCCATGATACTTCCTTGTCTTACATCTTTATAAGCTTTGCTCGTGCCTTTCACAAAGGCTTCAATGGGTTGCATTGGAATTTCGGAGGGCTCACGACAGTATGTTTGATTATATACAGGGCCCGAGGTGAAGATTCTAAATACTTCTGCAAGGGATCCAGCCGTTGTTAAGTTGGCATCGAAAATGTTTGATGAAGGGAGTTCTTCGATTAGTGCATCCCTCTCAACTATTAGTCTACGATCATCTGGCTGTGGTGCTCTCGGGTTCCACTTTCCTGGCAGGGTTCCGATCATATCGTTCGCTCTGATAGAACAGGAATGTGGGTGGTTGCAGTTCTCATTGTTTTCCATTCTCATGCAGCTCAGACATTCACATTCATCTGTTTTGAGGTGGTTTATATCTTCGATTACACTCGCAATCCTCTCCGCATCCCCGACTTTAAACATTTTATGGTTAGATTTTAAACATTCAGCTATTTTTCCGTGGTTCATTCTTCTTAGCTTAGGTTGTGCAGCGTGATGGTACCAGATAGGCATGTTTCTCAGAATATCACGGTTGAAAGCCAGTCCTTCTGGGCGTACATTGTATTCTTTTGCGGTTTTGAAGAGTTTTGTCAGGTCAGGACATATCTCACCACGTGAAGATGTTTTGGGTCTCCATGTCTGGAGAAACGGGTTAATTTTTACTCTGTCATCTACATTCTCCTCAATCTTTGGAACATTTTTTGCTATGAGGACGTCTGCTACGTACGCCCATAACGGTCTATCGTCGTCGAGCCTAAGGTAGGATTTTAACCACATAATGTCTATTGCCTTATTCCTCGTTTTGATATCAACCAAGGCTCTACCTCCTTCACTTAACGGTCTGAACATTGTTTGTTCATTTACCAGGGCATTGCCTCCTGCCCACATGAATTTGTTTGCTCTCCTCATGACAGACTTTTCAATGTTCGCAGGCATACCTTGTACCTGAGTAAGGTATTGTGTCATTCCTGCTATTACCATTTGTACAATTAATCGTCTTCCTTCTAATGTAGGGTTTGATTTGGCCCAGTTTTCCAAGCTTTTGTCAATTTTTTCGAGGACATTAGACCATGGGGCACTTAGGTCAGACATATTTCCAAACCACGCGCCTAGAATCCTAGTTGACGACCCTTCTTCCACTATGTGGATATTATCAGGGATTCTCGATTTGTCGGGTTTTGTCCTCCTTTCCTTTAGAACTTCCTTCCGGTAATCAGCTGTACCAATTGGGATAATTTCAGTCTTTGCTATATTAAAATTCGCTTTTGCTGCTATACACCAATCATCAAGGATTTCGTTTAGAGACTCCAAGTCATCATCTTCGGAAAGGAAAGTCGTGGTATCATCAGCGAAAAGGCTTGCTATTAACTTCTCAGTGTGGCCTGAGATTGAGTACCCTTTGAGATTTGAGGCTCTCAGAGAGGCTGCAAGGGGCTCTATGGCCAGGTCAAAAAGTAGACATGACAAGGGGTCACCTTGTCTGACACCTCTAGTAATATTCCACGGGGAGCTGAGAACCCCATTAATCATTATACGTGTTTGGGCAGTTTTATATAGCGATTTTACTGTGTTTATAAATGTACTTGGAATTCCGAACCTCTCTAGAGTTTTCCATAGATATTCATGATCAATTTTATTGTATGCCTTTTCTTGATCTAGGGCAACTATTAGTCCATTTATTTCATTTGCTTCCGCATAGTGAATCATCATGCGTATTAGTTTTGTTTGGTCAGTAATGCTCCTACCCGTGATAAAACCTGCTTGGCTCGGGTGTATGAGATCAGTAATTACTTTTGAAAGACGGTTTGTGAGTGCTTTAGTGAACATCTTATAATCAGTGTTTAGGCAAGTAATCGGTCTATAATTTGCTATATCTGTTTTTTCATTCTTTTTGTAGAGAGGACACATCCAACCATCTGAGAAGGGGGAGTTATCTATTATACCGTATTGCTGTATATCTTCACACATCAGTCTAAGCAGTTCAATTAGATTGCAAGTCACTTTCTGGGAGCCTCCACCCCGGTTATGATTGTCATCATTAATGAACTGACCATTCATGGATTTCCAGAACTCATACGGAATTCCATCAGGGCCAGGAGCGGAGCTATTATTTGACGTCTTCAGGGCCGTCATGAGTTCTTGGAGTTCTATTAACCCAGCTAAGTCGTCACTCTGTGTTTCTGTAGTGTGGGTTTTGATTGTGTTTAGGACTTTAGTAATTTTTTCATTTCTGCATTCATTTATCACGTTACGACACTGAGTCTGTAGATGATCGTGGTACAATTTCCCGAGTTCTGCCATCTTTGCTGAATCTGTTTCATACGCTGATTCATGGATGCCTGGGTTAGGTTTTTTGAGAGCGAATATTAGGTCTCTCGGACGAGCTTGCTTGTTATTACTTGTCCAGTACTTGCACATGGTTTCGCCATTGACTCTGTTTTTCACTGCTATCGCCTCCCTCTTATACATGTGGTATTTGTGTTCTAGAGTGGTAAGTTCTTTTGTTATTTCTTTTAGTGCATTTCTCTTGTTGATGTCGTTTAGATTCTCGTTTAATAGAATACTATCTCTTTTATGGACTATGGATGATCTTTCCTTCCGATATTTGGGGACTATATTCCTGTCCCGCTCCCTTGCCATGGTGAGAGCATCTTCCTTCCACTTGTTGTATATTGTTTGGGGGTTCTTCTCAGGACTTCTATTTCCATTTAGTGCCTTTATCTCATTTGTTGCCGTCATACCCGTTTTCATTACAAACTTCCTAAATTTTTCATCTTTGATGATGTGCGCTTTCAGGGTCCACCTGCCTCTTCCAATTGTCGGGGCATTTGCGTGCGCAATTTGTACCGTTGTGAGGAGGTGATCAGTACCTGGTACTGCCGATGGAGATATGTTCCAGTTCCTAGCGGAGGCTGCTACATGATCAGCCATGTAGATTCTGTCGATCCTGGACATGGAGGAGGTTGCATCCTGGATGAACGTAAACGTTCTCATTGTTGTAAATGTATCTCTCCAAGAGTCCCTCACACTTAGGTTTTGTTTTAGGTTATCAAGAGCATCTTTTGCATCGTCTGGATCAGTTCTCATAGGAGCCCTATCCTGCGCATCTTCTACCATGTTGAAATCACCCATAAGTATGTCTACATTGATTCGGGGGTTCCGGGCAAAGTATTGATTGATATCGTTCCAGAACTTTGCATTTTCATTTTTGCAATTCACTAAGCACAAACAAGTCACTGACCTGTGCCCTACAACTACCGCTGGTGAAACTCCCCAGGACATCCAAAGCCTTGCGAGAGCGTACTGAAGAACGAATATAGAAGCTTGATAGGCTTCGAACTCTTCTAGGTCTGAAAGACCACTCGCTGACGAATCGGCTGTGAGAATATGCAATGGGCGCGAGAAGTTGTATACAAATATGAAATATTGGAATCTGAGAAACGACGTTGTAATGGACGTGGATCTGGGGGAGGGGGAGCATCCACAGGCTTGCGCACGACTATGACCATAGCCATGGGATTGATTACTGAAGTGGAAGCTGGATCTTCCCTTCGATGAGATGGTACGGCAAGGAGATTCAATAGAAGAAAGAACGACAAAACGATGAGGGAGAAGATTGCGCAAGCGCAGTAGAAAAATTGAGCGTTCAAAAAACTAACAAGGGCTGCAAAACCGGGGGTAACTAGGGGTGAAAGGATGACTGTAATGGAGGTCGAGTTGCTGTCGCTGACAATCTCTGCCGATGGAGAAAGAATAATACTCGTGCTCGTGGCCAAGGTGGATGTGATATTGACGGTGTCCAATGATTCGACGTTTGAAGCAACTGGCGACGGTCTATTGGCTGGCTACCAGGTACAGAGACGAGATCGTTATACCTGTGCGCAGAGTCAGCAATGCCAACGGAGAAAGAATGCGACGAACGGCGCGTCCATTGACTGGGTTGTAGGGTCAGAGATGCGATCGCTGTGCACATGTGGATGGTATTCGAATGCAATAAGGTGAGGCGCATCTGAGCCCCCAGAACCTTGAATATAAATTTCAATCATCGGCGACAGTGATGACAGAAGCAAGTACCTACTGTTAGAGGAGATCTGATAGGTGGGGGCGTTGTTAACCGGAGACAAACCTTCTATATGCTCGCCAACTGTGGCAGGGAGAATGCCGGCTTTTTTAGCAATGACCATAGAAGAGTTCGTGAAATGTATGACGCAAGCAGGGAGAGACGTGTTTCCTAGTGACTGTCGGATATATACAAATGAGTCGTTTGAATCGCCCGGAGAAGATGCGGAAGCCTGGTCAACGACGTCAACGGCGAGGGATGCGGCCAACGATTTGATCACTTGCTCATTGACAGAGGTAGATGGTGCGCTTAAGTTACCAATCGTCGCTGAAATTGGTGGCGCAAAATCAGAATCAGTAGCAGCAGGGAGATGACATAACAGTGACATACTATTCGAGGAGCCATTAGAGGTGATTTGGCCATCGAGAGATTCAAAGCGTCCGCCTTGAGACCCTTCGATGCGAGGTACATCTGGTACACGCCGCGCATCTGGACGAGACAGGAGGTACCGGAGGTGAGCCAGTTGCTCGGGTGTAACAAGCTGTGGTAGTGACAACGAATCTTTGACTGTTTCAGTATTAAAGTGCCATAATCTAGCCACTCGGAAAGGCTTGTTTGCGAAAAGACTCTGAGCCGTCGGCGGAGGGTCTGGAGGGACAAAAATCCAATAGAGTGCGCAGAAGCCAGCTGTTGCAAGGGGAAGCACGACTTGGACAAAGAAAGTGTTGCGCATGGTCAAAGAAATGGTACGGTTGAGGATAAACCTGAGGAAAGTCTGGCGAAAGCGCGAAATGCTCTATATACTTACCATTTACAACATCACATGATCGCGTTACATGGCGAGGTATGATGTCATTGGGGCGCAAAGTTCACCAACATTTCAGGGTCATTATAATCATAAGAACTCTGAAAAATATGAACTTTGGGTGTCGCCTTGAGAGGATATTATGTTAGAATCTAGACAGTCACACTTGTAATTCCCGGAGGACCTAGTAATATAACACGTAAGTTAATTCCTCAGATCGTGTCAACGGACTTTATTGGTGAATACCTAGTAATATAACACGTAAGTTAATTCTAGGTATTCTGATCAGTATGCGTATTCGTATGTAGGTAGCGTAGAAAACGTACCCTCAGATCGTGTCAACGGACTGAGGGTACTGGATGTATGTAGGTGGTTAATATATGTACGGTGTAACAAAGCAGTCGATGGCAAAGCGGTCAGTGGCCACTTTGGCCCTGGCATCGTGGCTGTGGTATTTTCTCTCGTCACAATATCACATCGCCAACATATTACGTACTCAGCAAAATTCGGTCGTGGTCATGTGTAACGTTAGACCACCTGATTAGGCAGAGTAAGGTCACACTTAGAGTCTTGCGGTAAGAACTGGTTTAAGTCCTCGTGTTGCAAAAGCTAGCTACCTCTACAATACAAGTAGCTTTAAATACTCCTCGGGGCGCCCCGGGTCGGATCCCCAGGAGGAGTGAAGTTTTCAGGAGAAAGGATTAGGAGTATGACGTAGTCACGCTCGCACTACATACGCCCTCCAAGTCGAATACTGGTAGACGGCTTCCAGAGCCAAATAAAGTAATAAGTCGAGTAGGGTAGAATCAGAATACTTTTGGGAATGGGCTTCCTTGCCCCTTTTACTCGTTCTGCTTCTCCGGTTCCTTTGGTGATTCGGGGAAGTCCTCCAATTCGCTGTCTGCGTCCAGGTCGTCAGGTGGAACCACCTCCGCCGGGGGGTCTACCTCCATAGCCGAGTCTTCCTTGCGGGTCTCCTTGACGGCCTTTTCTTTTCCCTTTCCGTTACTGGGGCGAGCTGGACCCTCGGTAGATACAGGGGTACGCTTGGTCAGGTACAACCCAGGCCGCTTATCCCGTCGTGGCGTCGATGGTCCCGCCACGGCTGAGTGATGTTCGTGAATACCGTGGCTCCTGTCTGCGATAGGGCTGGCCTGAGGACGAGTCTGAGCATAAGGACTCCGTGTCGCCGTCTGTCGAGCATGAAACTGTTTGATACGTTGGACCCGCTGTCCAGAGGGGGCCCGCCAAGCTTGAACGGCATCTTCCACCGTCTGTTTGTCCACATTGCCCTGATTAGTGATGAATCCCAGAGTGACTAAGAGCTCCAGGCATGGGTCGGTGAAGGTGGAGGGCAGGAATCTGGGCGGAAATAGTTTATTAACCTTTTCCCATCCCTTTTGTTCTTCGCTATAGACTGTCAAGCGGTATTGGCATTCCTCAACGGGGTCTGCCAAGTTGAGGATTTCGGCAAAGGTCTGATACCCCAGAGGCATAGGGCTAGTCGGCCGGCCTCTCATTTGGCGTACTTCTAAGTTGAAAGCCAATAACAGCTGGATGTGGAGAGGGTGGGCGCTGAAGTTCTGGCCGGGGTTCTCGGGGTCGTGGATGGTGACGATCCCAGTGGATGAGTCGATTGAGATGAAGGGATGCTGGTCGCCGGTCCCCTTTCCTGGATGCCTGGCCGAGTTCGGGTTCCCCATGAGAGTGAATGGAGAGAAGGAGTACTTGTTGCGATTGGAAGTAAATGTTGGACTGGGTGATGGGAGTAGGTGAGCGCTTTTACAAGTGCCCAGGAGGTCAGTTGGGTCGTAATCAGTGTCCCAATCCTCCTTATATACCTGGGCTCCCAGGCACCCCAGGAAAATTTGCGGATCCTCCTGAGGAGGCTGTCTGGTCCCGATCTCGATCAGTTCTTCGATTTTCTCGTGTCCCAACAACTCCAGGTATGGTACTAACAGGTTAAGGTCCCTCACCTGTTTGTAAGTCATCCAGGACTTGTTGCCTGCCTTCCATAGCACTTCAAATAGAGCGTTAGTGCGCAATCCTCGCTCTGCTGCCCATTCCTGGGCCTCCGGCTCAACTACTTGTTCATCCAATCAGCCAGGGAATAATTGATCATCATTGGGCCAGTGGATCCGTAACAAGGCAGCATGAAAAACGTCATGGATGCCCCGTCGTTTCATATTGTTTGAGATCTCCA
This sequence comes from Macrolepiota albuminosa, assembly GCA_027475525.1. Taxonomy (NCBI): domain Eukaryota; kingdom Fungi; phylum Basidiomycota; class Agaricomycetes; order Agaricales; family Agaricaceae; genus Macrolepiota; species Macrolepiota albuminosa. The sequence goes on from JAMWFC010000091.1 coordinate 166,776, forward strand.
CTCGGAAGGAGCAGTTTTCGAAGTCTTCACTGATCCTATATGGACCCTCATATTTGGGAATGAGTTTTCTGGGAAATCCTTTAGGGTAGTTGAAGTTTTTCGTTGATACATACACCATGTCATCTATTGTGAAGGGAGCTACCTGTCTCCTTTGATTGGCATTGCGTGTCTGTTTTATCCTGGCAGCCAGGATACAATCGTGAGCTGCTATCAAGGCTAGTTTCAATCTTTGGGCATATACCCTTACTCCCGGGAATTCATCCGTTTTAGCATTATCCCATACCATTGGTTGGGGAAGTCTTCCTGAATTCAAAAAGAAGGGGGAGTATCCAGTACTCTCCGATCATGCTGAGTTGATTGCGAATTCTATAGCAGGTAGTTTTGTTACCCAATCCTTGTGTCTAGTCCCCACACATTGCCTGATCATTTGTACAATGGTGCAATTAGCTCGTTCCGTTGAGCCATCTGATTGGGGATGGTACGCTGACGACATCCTCAACTGTGTTCCGATTAATTCATGCAAGTGGGTCCAAAAGGTACTTGTAAAATATGAATCCCTATCACTAACAATTGCCCTGGGCAGCCCATGGTGTTTGTACACCTCCGAGAATACAAGTTCGGCCACTTGTTTGGCGGTGTAGGTGGTTCGGCTTGGTACTAGGTGTACCATCGAAGTGAGTAAGTCAATGATGACAGTAATGGAGTCGTACGACCCATCCCTATCTTTTGTTTCAGGTAACGGGCCTACAAAGTCTATTCCTATCACTTCCCAGGGGGAAGTAGGAACCTTTAGTGGCTGTAGTAGTCCATAAGGTTTGTGGTTGGAATACTTGTTTCGGTTACAAGTAGTGCATGTGTTACAATATTCTTGTACGTCATGAGCCATGGTTTTCCACCAGACATGGTCATGTAGGTAGAGCAGTGTCTTCCTGGGTCCCAAATGGGCCAGAAGCAGATGTGCCTCTGAGATTACGATCTCTCTAGCGCTCCGTCCCCGTATGATAATGGCTGGTATGCATAGCAGCTTCTTCCCTTCAGACTTCAAGTAAATGACCCCATCCTTGGTTACTTCAAAGTTCTTATACTCCTTCGGTATTTCCAGGATTTCCTGGAACAGTTTATCTTCCTTATATCGCCCCTTACAGGCCGCTATCACGTCTATGGGTTCTTTGCCCATTTTTAGCAATTCCTCTAACGTGAGAGGAGTTAGATCTTCTAAGCCCATCAATAGCTTCTGAGACCTTTCTGCCAGAGCCTCGTCGTTAAATCTCTCCCGTTGCTCCGTAGTGGACTCCTGGCTCTCAGCTGTCAGCAGGTCTTGGTCTTCTGATCCAGTCAATCTGTCATTAGGTAACACTGGCTTCTTTCGCACTGGCAGTTTGATAGTTAGCCTTTTTTCTTTTAGTTCTCCTTCCGTGTGGTCTGGGGTTGTGTCTGCAGGTTCTGCCTGCTCCCCCCCCTCGTTTCGTTCTCCTGGGCCTCTCAGGACGAAATGTGGCACCACCCTTGCAGCAAATTCCTTCGCTCTTTCTGGCCTGCCTGTCTCCGCAGGCAGCACCACCCGGCTCCGAGCAGTTTTCCTTGTTGCCTTCGCGGCCCCGTCTGGAGTCGTCTCTGTCCTCTCTTTAGTCAGCCAGTTGCTCCCGCCCTCCGAGCCAACCAGCACAGGCATTGTGATGAGGTGCCTATCCAGAGAATTGTTGTCTACCATGTCGAAATAAGTGTATTCACTCCTTGACCGGATGGTGCCCAGCCGGTCGTTGGAGTATAGTCGTGACAGAGAGTCCAACAGGATGTTCTCCACCCCTGGCATGTAAATTATCTCAAAGTCGAATTCCGCTATCTTCTCAATCCATCGTGCCTGTCGTCCTGACAGATTCTTCTGACCCACCAAGTGGATCAACCCTTTGTGGTCCGTGTACCACCGAAATCTCACGCCCTGTAAAATGTCCCTGTGGCACAGCATGGTCTCTACTCCTGCCAGCATCTCGATTTTGTGCACCGGGTAATTCTGCTGTGCAGAATTAAGCTTCGCTGAATAAAAGGCAGCCACCTTGGCGGTCTTCCAGTCTTCACCCTGACTCACGACACCAGCAATCCCGGTGATACAGCCGTCCGTCACCATATTGACTGGTGGCGCACCCGGCCCATAATCCAGGGGCTTACGATGATGCTCCCTGCATATAGATGCAAGTCGCTTCACATCCTTGAATGCCCTCTGGTGCGTATACTCCCACCTGAAGGGCACCATGTCCCCTGTCAGAGTGTGCAATATGCCCATTGGGATTCGTACCCTATCAATATCCTCAGCCAGGTACCCTGCGGCTCCCAGGAACCCCCTCAGCAAGTCGCGATTGGTTGGTACCTTCCAACGGACAAGCGCATCCACCTTGTCCGGGTCCATCCTGATGCCTTCCTCATCCACCATGCGGCCCAATACCTTCATTTCCCGACACAAAAAATGTAATTTGTGGGCACTGAGGTATAGTTTTTCCTTTTTCAGAATATCCAGCACTAACTTTACATGTCGCACATGGTCTTCCAGACTGTTCGAGTAGATAATAATGTCATCCAGATAGACATCCATGAACACCCCAAGATAGGCCGCAAATAAGTGGTTCATCAATGCCTGGTACGTCGTGGGGGCATTACAGTCCCCTTGCTGGATGACGTGACTAACCAGGGTACCATCCGGCGTTGTCATAGCTGTCCGGGGGACGTGGTCAGGTTGCACCCGAATTTGTTTGTACGCATCCTGTCCATCTATGATGGATCGATATTTGGCCCGGGCAGCCCGTCGGAGGATTCCCTCCATATCCGGCAGAGGAGAAGACTTCTTGTGGGTATTAGCATTTCTCGCCCTTAAATCACTGACTATTCGAAGCCAGGGCGGTTCCCCTGCCTTCCCCAATTTCTTTAGAAACATCATTGGCACTGCGTTTCCTGCTGTGGTAACTTCCCACCGCCCAGTCTGTATGTAAGCCGCTTGCTTTGCATTCCACTGGGGCTTTAAGGCCTCCGGGCATCTAGATGGGCGCCACGGGTAGATTTTTTCAGGATCTACCAAGGGTATCTCATGGTTTATCGCTCGTAAGGGCGGCAGTGGCGTCTCTCCCACTGTCTGGCAAAGAGGGGATGCGTACTCTCGTAGCTCTTCCCTGATCTTTGCCAGGCTGTTCTCATACAATTCAACAGCCCTAGAAGCCAGGCGGGCAACCGCTGCCCCCTCCTCCAAAGGCACGGCTGTCAGGGCCCCCACCAGCACCTGTGCTGGGTTCAGGCCGAAGGTCACCTTATGCTGGTAAATCCACGGAGTCCCCAATATCATGTCATAGCCCTGTAAGTTCACGACGTCAAAATATTGGGGTTCCGCAATCTGCTGATACTGTAATCTAGCTGTGGCTCCATAGTTTATTCGCGACCTGGAGCCCTGCACCGCTGGCTGGACTGGCACCGGTTCACTCAGCTCAATTCTGCTGAGTTTCAGCTGCTCAACTACCGTAGTCAATACGAAATCTCCCAAGGATCCCGAGTCCAACAAGGCCTGGACTGGGTGGCCATCAAGTTTCACTACGATGACCAGCGGCTTTGGAACGTGGCGGCCCACATCTCTTTTTTGGGACTGGTTACGCTGCAGGGCGGGGTATGTGCCCCTCTCCACCTGCTGACCACACAGGCTCAGGACAGAGACCCCTCGGTCGTCCCCCTCTTGGTCCTGAGCCTCCCACCCCGGAGGCCACAGACTGTCGCCCTCCAGGTCGTCCCTTCTTGTGCTTCGACGCCGTTCTTCCCGGGCCAATTGCTTGGCGTACCAGTTGCAGATGTCAAACCGACAGTTAAGTAAGTGCTTCTCCTCAATTGGGGCACTAAACTGAAGCATTGTATCCCTGACAGTCCACATCTCGGCCATGTCTCTGTCCAACCAGAATCTTTTTCTATTGTGTGGAGCTTCTTCTATTGCCGGGGTACAGTATGGAGACCCGAGCTGTAATACTTTTGTGGCGTTCCAGATCCCCATGTCCTTGGCTAGTGTGATGCGATAACGGTTCAGATCGAGGATGGGCACCCCCGTCCATTCCTGGCACATTAGGGCGTACCACCTCCCGGCCTCAAACCCCAGAGAAGCCACTTGCAGGATCGGGATCAGCAGTTCTCAGCCCCATACATGGTCCCACAGGCATAACTTCCCTCCGGCTATCTCGTAAGAGAAGAACCTCCACCCTTTAAACTAAAGGACGTTGGCAGGGTCCCCAGGGTAGGGCTGCATGAGCTCGAGCAAAAAGTCCAGCTTACGTGCGGGTGCTGAGCCCAAGTTCCTGGGTCTCCCAAATTCTCTTTCCTCTCTCCATACTAGGCTGACCTTCTCATCCGAGTTTCTCACTGCAAACGGGTAGGACCCATTTACAAAGTTCCTGCAGTTGGACCCTTTGGCCTCAACCGTCGATACCTCTGTTGAACCTGGGGCTCCCTCTTCCATGGATGAGTTCTCGGTGCCGTATGATATCATTCCAACTAATAATCCCTCAGTCGTCTTTCCCAAGGCCTCTTCTCTGAGCCTTTCGGCCTCCCACAGGTCTATCCACACACTGTAGGAGTTCAGCCCAGGGGGTTTCCCTGGAGTTGATGAAGCAGCGGACTGGTTCTTTGGGCAGTTACGAGCCAGGTGGCCGGTCTCCCCACACTTGAAGCACCGCCCCTGGGCTCAGTATTCTGCCTCCTCCTCTTTGGTCAGTCTCTTTGGCTCCTCCAGCGGGGGCCTTTTCTTATGCGGTCTCTTCTTTCCATTCTTAGGGTCCTTCAGTCTCGAGGTGCCGCCCTTGGCCGAGTACTGAAGGGAGGTGTTTGTTTTCTTTCCTACGCCCAAGGGGGAGTCACTCCTTTTCTGTCCTGAGTTACTTCCTTGGTGTTTTCTATTTGAGTTTCTTTCGCCGGGGTTCTGCCCCTCTCTACGGAAGTTCATGGTTGATCCCTCTCCGAACTCTAGGTCAATTGATTCGGCCATTTCAATGAACTCAGCTTTTTGTACCACTTTCCTCCACTTGGAGTTCTCAGGGTTCAAGCCGGCTCAGTACAGCTCCTTTTAAATAGACGGCCTAAACCCATTAAACAATTTGACGACTTTCTCCTTACGGTTCGTGGATTCCACAATCGTGAATAGCTCTTGTAGCTCTCCGACGTAGTCTCTAACAGTCCATTTTCCTTGGCGTAAATTCTGAAGCTTATTACGCTGTTTATTTCGGTAGTTAATTGGAAAGCATTCGTTGAACAGTCCCTTCAAGAATTTCTCCAAGGCCCATTCCTCTGGTGCCCGCAATGCTTCCCGGGAATAAAAGGTCCATGCCCTCCTGGTTAGGAACTCCGAAACCACCAATACTTGGTGTTCCTTTTCCACTAGCCCGTATCTTACATAGGAAGTACAGTGGGTCATGAACTGTAAAAAAGCCTGTAGATCTGGCAACCCATTGTACTTCGCGGGGGGGGGGGTCGGGCGAATTATTGACTTATTCTTCCTTACTTCCCTCCGTTTTATCCTTTTCTTAGGTTTACATCTAGTTTTTCCCGTCTCCTCACCACTGGAAGACGAACTGTCTGAATAGTCCAATGAGTCGTCCTCACTCGACAAATAAGGATCGGAGTCATCTTCTGAGCTCGAACCATCCGGGGAGGTTGGTGGCGTTGCGTCCGATGCCTCCGACAGCTCAGTATCGGTATCCTCCCTGATGCGCTCAAATGCCTGGCCCAGGGCACTTCCCTTCGTTACCTGGGACAGGGGCCTCATTTCCTGGCCCAATCCAGGCCTTGTACGGCCCCGATCTCTGCTTTCTCTCGTTCTCTCAGTGATTTGGCTGATCATATTCTGCAATTTCGGGGAGATCGGTTCAGATGTGGCGCGCCTGTTTTGCTTCTTTGCCCGCTCACTCCTTTTTATTTCTTTCTGCAGCCGTCGGATGTCTCTATCCAGATTTCTTTTCTGGCGCAATCGTTCCCGGAGCTCGTCCTGGGTAGGGGTTTGAGTTGCTTCTCCGGGTGGGGCCAGTGGCCCGTCTTCTGACTCAAGTCTTACGTTTGGGTTTCCACCCGGTATGTGGCTGAGTCTCGACTTCCCTACGATACTTGCGCTAGCGGGTTGGGCAGTCTGTGCCCCCCCCATTCTGGGCAGTTTCCTGCCTTGCCTGTTCCATATGATCGGTTCGCTGCTCCGATTGAGGTCCCGGTGAGCGGTGATCATTGTTTCTAATTTCTACAGGCTTAGGAGGTAACAGAGTCTCTGCTATACTATCCTCCTCTCCTGACGATGCACTGGCCGGTGCCTCGTCCTGGTTTTCTTCGATGGTCGTTTGAAATGACGTCTCCAAGTCGATCTCAGTAAGGGAGGACTCTGCCGAGGCAGGTTCCTGAGACTCGTTCGCCGGAGCTGACAACGAAGGGGCGGCTGCCGGTGCAGGACCCTGTTCACTCATCCCCCCTTCACGGCTCTTGTCCCGCTGTGGCCTCAGGGCACTCGCGGGCTTAGATGTGTGAGGTGGTGTCGCACTCTGTGCACTCCCCCTTCCTCCCACCAATCCAGGGGGTTTTTTGGTGACCGGGGCAGTCGTTGCCCTCGGTCGGAGACTATATCTACCAGAATCCATTTCAGTAACTTTCGGTCGCAGGCTGACTCACTACTAGGACGTTCACGGTTGATCAGACCGAGCAAGGCCCACAGTTTGCGAGTCGTGGTTGTTCTTGGTGTTTAGGACTTGTAGAAGTTCAAAATATGTAACGTTAGACCACCTGATTAGGCAGAGTAAGGTCACACTTAGAGTCTTGCGGTAAGAACTGGTTTAAGTCCTCGTGTTGCAAAAGCTAGCTACCTCTACAATACAAGTAGCTTTAAATACTCCTCGGGGCGCCCCGGGTCGGATCCCCAGGAGGAGTGAAGTTTTCAGGAGAAAGGATTAGGAGTATGACGTAGTCACGCTCACGCTACATCATGTGATAACCACCTTTTCAGTTCTCGTCCAAGAATGTCCAAAAGAGCTACCAATTTTCTCTGCGCAGTATTTGTCGTAGCCTTCGTCATGTCCAGGCTGGATCCTTTCAAGAACTTCGTTATCGATGCTTCCTGTGTTCAAGCCATTGCTCCTCTGGCGTTCCGCCCAACTGTAGGCCGGCACCCCAAAGCCCCCATGGTTTCGGACGTCTACAGAAGTGAAGATAACTCTGTCTCATCACCATTCAATCCCGCCAAGCTCGAACTCAAAGAAGAATTCTGCGCCGTCATCAAAATGGTCGAACCTGACGAAGCTCAAGGACCCCATTGCCTGGACAACTATAACGATGAAATACGAGCATACCTTCAAGCTGTAGTATATGATGCGAAGAAGAAACATCGAATGATCTCAGCAAACTCCAACGTCGTCTTCAGTACTCAGGGGACTCTTATCGAGGACGTTCAAAAGTTTATCCGACCATTAGAAGAGTGGAATCGCTCTAGCCCTGGTTTCTTCATGATGTTCAGTCTCGTGCCCTTAGTTTGTCTGTTCCTATGGAACGCGTTCGCCTCATCTGCTGCCGACAATGAACCGCTTAATCAGGATCAGCCCAGTATGCTCCATAGCAATGATATCAAGCAAGATCCCCTCATAGTAATTAAGCTTGAGGAAGAGGAAGAGGAGGAGGTCGTTCGACTGCTCACATTCGGACCCTTTCTGAGGCAGGTCATCAAAGTGGAGGACCCAAATTAGCTTTGTGTCATAGTTTGCAGCGAGTTTGTGAGGTACAGTTGGTAAGCCTCGACGTCGTTGAATTTTCTCTGTCAGTCCTAATCTTGGTTATGTATAATAACAAAGAGACCTCGTGTGATCTTCCTTTGATCGGGTACTTTTGGAGGACATTAATTTTTTTTCTTTATGATGTCGGTTTACGGGAACTCTGGGTTTACTTGCAACACATTCTCCTCGTTCAATCTAAAGATACTGTTATCTCTACGTCAACATATTCATTCCAACTCCTTCCATCCTTGTAATGTTAGCGGTAAGACGTCCTCATCTGGATTTGTGAAGCGGGTGCCTTGACTTGATTTGGTGTAATGAGCCACTGGTAAATACAATAGAATTGAAATTGGCAACAACTTACATCTAACATAAACTGAATACCAAGAAGTTTCCTTTCTCTCAACTCAGGGTCTTGTGAAATAAATCTTGATGTGATTGCCTACCCTGGGTACAAGGAATGTCTTATTGCAGGGGAGAACAAATGGCATTGTTATCTGCATTCTTAGATATTCAATATCAAGTTCTCAATGTGTTGGTGAAGGCCTTCCTAGGCTTCACCAATTTCTACTAGAGGTTCATCCACCTCTCCCACCATGCATGCCTGCTGTTTGACCTCACCAGAAAGGATATCCCCTGGACATGGGAAGAGCCAGAGCAGCAGGCTTTTGAAGCTCTAAAGTCTGCTGTCACTTTGAAGCCTGTGCTTACATTCCTAGACAACAACCTTCCTTTTTGAGTGGAGGCAGATAGTGTCAAAACCTTGTTGGAGGCGCTAGTGGTCCTGTTATAAATGGTGGTTAGACTCAGTGGAAAGGCAGAGAATAGCATGTCTTCGCAGGTAAAGAAGACAAAAATTGTAAGCAATGTATACGTAAAGCCACAACCAAAATGTTCCCATGCTAATGCTGCAAAAGCGCACCTTCAACTCCTGACAGATAGTTCTAACTTTGTCATCAGTGCAGTTCTATTTCAACAGTCCTAGGAGGATGGAAAGTGGCACCTTCTACTCCAAGAGCTTCAATGTCATGGAGTGGAAGTATGAGATCCCTGACAAAGAGATGCAATTTTGCTGGCTAATCATTATGCTGCCCTCTTCTATCCTCTTATCTGCCTCTGCTCTTCTTTTCTTGTCCTCTCCTGGAGCTTCTGGCCTTATTCCATGGCTGCCATGAAACATGCTGTAGGCCTGAAGACATGTTTGAAGGGGGTCTTTGTAGCAAGAGAGGACTTGGATTTAGCTCTTGATAAATAATGTCAGTGAGATCTTGGGGTTTGTTACAAGATCTCACCTGTGCCAAGCACTGCCACTATTGGCTATCTCCTTGTGATCACATTTCTGCTAGTTGCATGCCTTGTGACTATGTTTTTTGGTTTGTCATTATATTGCTGGAGTTTTGAGGTAAGGCCTGGCATCTACAGTTTTCAATGCAATGCTTACAGTTTTCAGCATTTGTCTCTTTTTAAACATGGAGTATATTGGAGAGCCATCAATACTTCTCTGTCTGCCTCAGTTTGAGGCAGACATATCACCTCACTCACACTGTATAATGACTGCCCTCTATCATTGTAGTAAACTCCATGCATCTTGCCTTTCTTCTCATCATTGCTCCCAGCAAAACTAAATTTTCCTCTCTTATTACAGATAAAAAAATAAATTTTTGCCTTTTTCTTCTTTTTTTGATGCTTGATCACACCTGTCCTGGGTTTTTGAATAAAACTCAGGCTGCTCACATTACAGTATAGCTCCTCCCAGTGCTCCCACTGCTCTTTGCAGGTCTGTGAACTCAAAACCATGCCCTCAAGTTGTCATTTTGACTCCTCTCAAACCAGCTGCTCTGCCATTGTAACATAGTGTATTGTTAGCATAATTAATATATAAATATATTAATTACTTATTATTATACTTTACATTACTGCCTGGCTGCCTTATATAAGGCAGCCAATTTTACTGTCATATGTAGTACTAGAATTGACTATTGATCTGGTTCTGTTATGTGACCGTAAGGCTAAGCTATTCTATTGACAATGTTTCACTTTTTTGAACCTTTTAGGTTCAATTCTGATACTACAGACAAAAACTACGTGTCTAGACTAATAGCTTAGACTGTGATTGCATCAAACAGTGCATCAACTTCTTTGACACACATTCCTGGATTAAAAGAGATGTAGCAATATCTGATTGGATAGATACCAATCAATCTTCTGAACTGACCCACAATGGTGAGACCATCAACCAGTCATTGCCTTATCTTCAAGCTGCTACAACTGACCTGGGTTGGCCTGGGTCAGAATATGCTGAGGCTATAGTGGAGGAGCCCTCCTGACAGCCTCAGGGAATGCCAGGAGGAACACAATGGAGTGAAGTGTGGCTGACAGCTGCACCAAGTGGTGCAGCAAGACCAGGAGTAGCTGTGGAAAACCTGGACCAACACCCCAGCAGGAACCACGCATCTCCCATGCAGGCTGGGAGGTCAGGACAACAGTTTCAGAGCAGGAGTAGTGCTCAGAGTCCTACTGAAGGTCACAGACCTTCATCGTACTTCCTGGGAAAAATGCCAAGACCAGAAGCAGGCAGTTGGAGAGTACCAACTGAATCCACTCCAATGATGCAACATCAGCAGGGAGTTGGAGTGACTTAGGAAGTGGCAATTCCTGAGCAGAGAACTCTGGCAGTAAACTTCTGATGACAAGGAGAGTGGATGGAGCGAGTCTACTCTGCAGGTTCAGTGTGCAATGCTATGGAAAAGATACCCTAGCATTACTAAAAATACAACATGCACTTGACTAGGACTGTATGTACTAAAGCACATATAGTTGATACAAGCTCAAGGTGACAATGTACCTCAGTTGCATACCATTGAATATATTACTTTCTATGTTCAGATTCTTGAGCTTGAAGCCCAAGCATATATGTACTGCAAGGCTGATAGAGGGTCAGCCACCTCAACTCTAGGGGGAGCAAATTTGATCCCAAATATACCCTCTTCAGCAAAGCCAGAGTTGTCTCCACATCTGGAGGAGGCAATGAGTAATATATATGTGCCCCAGCAAGCAGGGGAATCTGATGAGCAGTTTGCAGCAAGGTTTGCTGCAGCACAAAGGCAAAGCATGGTTCAGAGGTCAACCAAGGAGACCTCTGTCGATGGCTGGATTGGTATCTACCATCCCAGTGGTAGACAGTCACCTAGCTGAGGCAGAGGAGTCAGTGCACCCTCATGCAAAACAGGAATCAGTGGATAATACTCCACTGACAAATCAAGTGCCATTGGCAAATAAGTTTGCTGAGAGAGTGGCCTATCAGCACATGCAAAACCCAGACCTGAATGCCAGGGACACTCCTGGATTGATGACCAGGATATTGTATTCAATGGGATAATGCCTATTGATGAGACAGCAATATGTCCAATGGACATGACAGCCTGACAGTGGAAGAGGGAATCCTCTCTTTTCAGAATCAAGTTGAGTTCCTGATCAACAGACAATGGAGAAATGAGGGGGACAAGAGGCCCCACTTTACTGAAATGAAGCAGGAAAATTGTACTATGCAGGTCAGTGACCTGTATGTGCATGCATTCTCTATGCTGCCTCCTGCTGAAGGCAGGAATAAAACACCTAAAGTAACTGAGGCGACAAAGGTGTATACTGAGAATATGCACCAGCACCTCAGTAGTATCATTGATGATGCAGTAGGCATAGCATTGTGCCTATCCAAAGGTATAAAAGTGTGAAAGGTGGAGTCAAAACACATCAATCCATACAGAGAAGAGTCCAAGTTTAGCGACTTGGAAAATTGGATGATGGATGTGTGCAACCATCTGGCAGCATGCTAGTATGGTGGTGATTGTCTGGACAGAGAACGTGTATTTGGTCTTCTGGAGTTCTTGGGCAGACCTGCCAAGGCCTGGTTCTGACATCACGTCTTGCAATACAATTATGCAAGACAGCAATGGATATTCAAGGATGTAATCTTTGAACTATATAATAGGTGTAAGGGTGACCTCTAGAGGCTGTGGCTCAGTCACACAGCTGGCAGAGGGAGATCCAAAGTGTATTAGAATATATACTGACAATATCATGGTAGCTACTCACCTGGCAGAAGGGGATCCAAAGAGAACAAGTCTAGGAATTTCCTATGCCAGGTTGGATGCTTCTGGGGCCTCTGAAGTGTGGGAAACAACTGTACAGTACAACAAAACCTTAAAAACTCAAAAATTGCCTACACAAACAATTGCACAAATAAGGGGCAAACTCTGGCAAACTCTGGCTTATATAAGCAGTCTGGAAGCGGTGCTGAGGGGCCCACACTTGTCTGAATAGTAGCTAAAGAACCAGAGCACCTCAAGGGCTGAGAATAGTACTAACAGATAGTGTTGAAAGAATAGAAACAGTAAAATGAAATAATGTCAGAAGAAATAAGAGAATTGTTTAGTGGTTTGAGGCTATGGACTATGCACAGGTTGCCATTTTTTTTTGAGGATACAGAATCATTGGAAGTGGTAAGAGCTGTTGGAGGGTTTGTAGACACCAGCCTGGATCTTGGTTCTAATGATTTAGCAGACCTTGGCTTCAATTTCTGGTGGTAATGGTCTATTTTTGTGCTCTGTCCATGGCACATGGAGAATGGTTGGAATTATGACAGGCAGGAAGAAATCTGTATAGAGGCTGCCACATTCTGAATCTTCCCAAGCAAAAGCTTTGTTTTGCTTAGCAACAAGATTGGTAAGAACATCCAACTCATCTTTGATCAAGAACCCTGTATCATGCTCCTTAGCAAACTGTTGCTGGTGTTTGGTAGTAAAATGTCCCATGAACTGAAAGGGTGGTGGATTTGGTGATAAGGCTGGCATGTTGGCAAGCAAATTGCCAATGATCTGGTGCTTGATTTGAAAGGTTTCAGGAGAGTGTATGGCAACTGGTTTTGTTTCAAGAGCAACAGGTTTGTATTTCTTTTTGACTTTGTTGGAACTGGTACCGGCTAGTTACAGGTGGATCACACCTAGATCAGATACATGTAAGTTATAATCCTCAGTTGTGTATAAACCAAACTGTGTTGTAAGTACCTAGATCAGATACACGTAAGTTATAATCTAGGTACGCTTTTAGTGAGTATTGTGCATGTAATGTGAGTTTATGTGCAACGTACCCTCAGTTGTGTATAAACCAAACTGAGGGTACTTTGCGTGAACGTAGACTATATGTATGTGTGCGGACAAAGCAGTGTAGTGGCCGGGTGGCCAGGTCAGTGCTCAATGACCATTGTTCGTGTACTTATCACACTGGTCACATTATGACCTCATTGATTCCCAACACTCCTCCTTACCACGAACCGATGGTCATTCTCCTCCTCGCATGGAGTCATCAGCAGAGCCCGAGGATGTGCCGCAGTCGAAGGAAGAGTGGTTTGGGCAGGGCCTTCGTGAATAAATCAGCGACGTTGTCCCGCATGTTGACGTACTTTATAGTTATTTCTCCCATCTGGGCCCGCTCACGGATAAAGTGGTATTTAATGTTGAAGTGTTTTACCCTGGTGTGTGACGTTGGGTCTTCTGACAGCGTGATTGCAGCTTTGTTGTCGCAGAATAGAGTCGTGGGTTGCGTGGTGAAGTCCCAGCCAATCTCTTTCATTAGCGTTTGTAACCAGATGCACTCCTGTGTGGACTCGTAGATGGCCATGTACTCAGCCTCACAGGAGGAGCTTGCAACCGTCTTCTGCTTCTTGACAGACCACGAAACGGCCCCGGTGCCTAGGGACCAGGCGTATCTGCCGGTGCTCCTCCTGGTGTCCAGGCAGCTTGCCCAGTCGGCATCAGTGAACCCCCACAATACAGTTGAAGGACCCCCGAGCTGCAGCTTTAGGTCGCTTGACCCTTTGAGGTACCTGACCAACCGAATGCCTGCGTTCCAGTGGGTCCTGTCGTAATTATCTAGGAATTGGGATAACTGTTGGACAGAGTAGGAAATGTCGGGTCGGGTCGCTATCGCGATGTACAGGAGGCATCCGACTAGCGACCTATAGGGGAGTTTGGCAATGTCGTCGCGTTCGCTTTGTGTCTGGAGGTCTTGTTTCGGTCGTCTCAGCTTTAGGCCAGGTTCCATGGGGAGTGACAGGGGGTGTGCATCCTTTTGCCCGAACTGTTGTACTACGCGGTTTATGAATGCCGTCTGCGACAAGGACACGGTTTTGTTGCCACGATCCCATTTGACTGAGACACTGACGAGGTATCTGGGCGTGCCCAAGTCTGAGATGCTCCACGCTTTGCGCATTTGACTCTTGAAGCAATTGTTCTCCTCCTTAGAGCTGGCTATGGACAAGAAGTCGTCGACGTGGACGGCTGCTATTACTGTGCTGGTGTGCGACTTCCTGTAGTACATGCAGGCTTCACATGCGAGTCGAGCAAAACCCCATGCCTTCATGCGCTTGTTGAGTGTCTGGTTCCATATCTGGCCAGCTTGTTTCATGCCATAAAGTTCCTTAACAAGTTCACATACCCAGTCCTCCCTTCCTGCTTCTTTGAAGCCGTCCGGTTGTTCCATATATTGTACCTCGTTGTCTGGCAGTATGCCGTACAGGAATGCTGTCTTAACGTCAATCTGTGTGGCGTCCCAGCCTTCCGTTGCGGCGATGTGCAGCAGGATCCTCCACGACTCCATGCGTGCTGTCGGGAAAGTGGTTTTATTGTAGTCTTTTCTGTAGATTTGTTCATACCCCTTAAAAACTAGGCGCACCTTGTACCGTGAGGGGTTCCCATGTTCGTCTCGTTTGATTTTGAACACCGGGCGTCCTTTTCGAACTTTGTGTCCTTTCGGGACAGCTAAGCGGGGTACAAGTCGGTATACGCCCATGTCCTTTAGGGATTTGAGCTTGTCACGGTACGCTTCTTCCCATCTCGACGCATCTGGCCCTTCCTGTGCTTCCTTCCATGTTCTGGGCTCCTCCTCAGTTCCAAGGGGGAGGGGCTCGATGTCACCAATTTGCGATATTGCTGCCAGGACGCGGTCAGGATCGATCTCGATTTCAGGTCCATGATTTGTGGGCATGGGCGCTTGTCCGGTGGCTGTGTGTGGCTGTGATGGTAATACCTCCTCATTCTGTCCTCTCGCCGCTCTCTCCATCCTCGTTTCCTTTACTCTTTGTTCCCCCTCCCTTACCTCCTCTATAATCTCGTCGAGTCACGTCGGTGCTCTGCCTCCATTGGCGGCGGCTTTCTCTGTGGGTTGGCGGATCCTCGTTGATCTCCTTAGCGCCGGTTGTTGGGGTGCATCGTCGTCTAGCTGTGGTTGCTCCAATGCTGCGACTGGGTTAAAGGCTGTAGTTTTGAGCTCACCAAGGTCGTTGTCATATTCCTGAGGGGTTGTAGACGCAGATTTGTCGAGGTCATCTAGAGTGGGGATTGAGGGTGCATTGCTGTCAGCAGTGGACTGTGTGGGTTGCTTCAGCTGTTGTGACTCGTGTTTCTCAATGAACTTAACGTGGTAGGTTTGGAAAACCTTATTTTCGCGTCTGTTCCAGCATCAATATGTTTTAGAGGTCAGTCCATATCTGATTAGGACACATTCGATGGATCACGGCTGTAGTTTGGGATTGTGAGTTAGGATCAGTACAAATGCGCGGCACCCAATTTCTCGCATGTAGGAGTAGTCAGGTTTGCGTCCGAACCATTTTTCGTAAGGGGTCTTTCCTCCAAGTGATTTGGTGGGTGTCTTTCCGTGTAAATGCGTCGCGGTCAAGTAAAACTCATCCCAAAGGTAGTCCGGACACTTCGACTCAATCCTCATTGTCCTCGCCTTCCCCATGAGTGTCCGATGCATTTGTTTGACGCGTCCGATATGTGCCAATGTATAGGGTGCGCCTCGCTCCATCTGGATTCCTCTTGTTGCGAGCCAATTTTCCATTTTGCTGCTGTTTAGTTCCCCATCGAAGCCGGTTCTATATTTACCGACCCTCAGCCCAGCTTCATTCTTGTGGGTCTTTTCCCATGTCTTTAGTGCAGCGAAGGCGTCTCCCTTGGTTTTAAGAGGGATGGACCAGGGCATGTTGGTATAATCGTCTATGATGTCTAATACATAGTGGTTTCCTGATCTTGAGCGTACATTCACAGGTCCCATCAGGTCCACCCACACAATCTCAAGCTTTTGCGTCGCTCTTCTCCCTTCCTCCCGTGTCTTTGGAACTGACAATCGTGTCTGTTTCCCAAGGATACACGCGTCACATTTAGGTGGGGGCTGGTGAGGAAGGGAGGGCGCATCTTTGATCCTTTGATCGCGGGTTAACTGGAGGATCGCTTGATAATTGGCATGGCCCAGGCGGCGGTGCCATGTCTCCATGTCTGCTGCCTGGTGGACGGTATAGGCACGTTCGATTGCGGCGTGAGAGAGATTGATTGTATACACCCTTTTCTTTAATCAGTGGGCCATCGGCGACGACGCCGTTTGTGCGGCGATCCACAATTTGAACTTCTTGGTTATCAAAGCGTGAGTACGTGTCGTTGTTTGTGGAGATGCGGCTGACGGAGACCAGGCAGACAGTGGAGTTTGGCACATATAGTGCTCTCTCTAGTGTGACCCACGCTCCTTTAGAGGTGTGCAGCTTTATGCATCCGACTCCCTGGGCTGAGATTGTTGATCCCCCTACCCCTTTTATGGCTTTAGGGGTGATCGGCTGAAGTGTGACGAAGTCGGAGCGGTATGGAGAAATGTGGACAGTGGCTCCAGAGTCAATAAAGAATGGGTGTTCTGTGGCAGTGATGAGGGCGACGTCAGGGTCATTGTTGGCACTCTTTGAGTTCTGATTTCAGTCGATCGAAGTTGATATCTCCTCCTGTACAACGGTGGCCATCCAGCCTTCCCATTCGGTGTCATCAACGGAGGATGTGGATGGTAGTGTGTCTGTGGCTAGGCCAGCAAAACCTGCTGGGGCGGGAGCGCCGCTCAGGGTCTGCAGTTTACCAAGGTCGCCTTCCTCCACTAGATAGACCTTGCCCTGCGGACCTGTCAGCTGCATGTAGACCTTTGTGGCAGCAGCAGCTGTCTGCTTCTGACCTTGGCCAGCCGCCACAGCATGAGCAGTGCCGACGCCCAACTTTTCCATGGCCCCACCTGGGTAGGTGCAGAATTGAGCATCATGCCCTGCGCAGGGTCGTCCCCGGGTGGCACACGTGGCGCAACACTTCACGCCCATGGGATGATTGTGCCCTGAGAGCCAAGGCTTGTTGGATTGGAATCGACCTTTTGTAGTGGCGGCAAGGGCGGTGTCCGTGGTTAGTTTTGTACCGTCTCGAGGAGCTTCCTGATGTGATCGGAGCTGTAAGGGTGGTCCTTGGTTGCATCGGCAAGACCGTGGGAGACTTGGGCCTGAATAGGCTCGTACTGGGGGCCGTTGAGACAGTTCAAGAGAATAACGCACTTGAACAGGTCTTTATCGAGTGCTTGAATGGAGAAAATGCGGTTGACGATATCGCAGATCCGTCTGGCTGTTGCCGGCAGGGGTTCGGTGGGGGAGCACTGGATCTTCAGTACTTCCTGGATCAGGGTAATCATCCTGACAGGGCCCTCTCCCTCCGCGCGGGTCTTGACCTGACCATAGAGATTCGCGGCGGTCTTGGTTTCATCCAGACCATCGTACTCACAGTCGTCTAGGGCTGTTAGTATGACGGCGTGCGCAAGGTCATCATTTAGGCACCAGTTCTGGTACGCGACTGGTGCAGTTAGAGCACTCGGAGGTGAGATGAGGGGTTCGAATATGTAGGGCTTTAAGCCGAGCAAGGAAAGATGAATCTGGAGGTCCTTTGACCACTTGGAGAAGTTCGCGGTCGCAGAGTTCCTGTTGAACTTGTCGTGTTTCCAGTCAGCTCCACGAATGGAGATCGTGTGAATAGAGGGGGCGGCGGCGTCAGTGGGCATACTTCAAGACAGCTGGGGGGGGTCGGCGTTCAGCTCATAGAAAACAACGGTGATCTTATCTGTCCGGATCGGGGCAAGACAAGGGGCGAGACAAGATGTCCCTGGCTGGAGACAAAAGGACGGATGGCAACTCCGTACAGCACAGTCCGACGCAATTGGCGTCGTGTCACAAAGAAACAAGGGGGAGGTGGGCACGCGTTCCAACGAGCAGGTGGTACTTCGTCAAGTATTCTTCTGCTCTAGCAGCAGCCCATAACCTGTTGGAACTGGTACCGGCTAGTTACAGGTGTATCACACCTAGATCAGATACACGTAAGTTATAATCCTCAGTTGTGTATAAACCAAACTGTGTTGTAAGTACCTAGATCAGATACACGTAAGTTATAATCTAGGTACGCTTTTAGTGAGTATTGTGCATGTAATGTGAGTTTATGTGCAACGTACCCTCAGTTGTGTATAAACCAAACTGAGGGTACTTTGCGTGAACGTAGACTATATGTATGTGTGCGGACAAAGCAGTGTAGTGGCCGGGTGGCCAGGTCAGTGCTCAATGACCATTGTTCGTGTACTTATCACACTGGTCACATTATGACCTCATTGATTCCCAACAGACTTGGACCCCTTTTCTTTTGGTAGTGTTAGCTTGATTATATACAGAGGTAGAAAGGGGGAAAGTAGCCTGAGGAGCAGCAAGTCTGAGAATGGCAGGAGACAAGGCTCCAGGAAGGGTCGTTAGATACCTATCAGTAGACATAACATTTTGAAATGATTCGGAAGCAGTAAGGTATAAATACATGAGAGAAGAGTTGATAATGTTTTGGTTTTTCTGGTAAGGCTCAGCATTGGTAGTGGATAAGATAAATAAAACTTCTTCATCAAGAAAAGTGGTAGACATGATATTTACAAGACCAAAATGATGGTCATTTTCAAGTAGTAGCATCACATTTCTGTAATTGTTGCCAATCACCTCCTTGATAGTTTGTGAAAACACCTGTGGAGTTGCTCATTGGCGTGTTGGTCAGTAAACTCCAGAGGCTTAGCATGGGTGCCTTTTTGTTGTCTCTTAGAGAATGTTGGCACAGTTCATCAAATTCTGGAATTTGAGTCGCTAATCGTTAGGGTTGTTTTGTCATTGGTAATGGTCTTGACAACCAATTGCGCTAAGATGTCAAATGGTCTGCCAAGAAGTAAATTGTATGCCAGGGACTGTAAAATGTGTATCTGAAGGTAGAAGGTGATGTTGCCAAGAGTACAAGGAACGTTCTTGATAAGGCCTAAGGATCTGTTTACAGTGCCATTAGCGCTTTGCATATTCAGTATAATGGTAGGATTATAAATAAAACTGAGATCATTAGCAACTTTAGCTGCCATGGAAATAATTTGAAAACCACTATCCACAATAGCCTCAACTTTGTGCTTATTGTCTACAGTTAGCAAAACTGATCAAATAGCATGTGATTCCTAAGTGACGGTAAGGATTGCCAGGTCTTTTCCATGTTCTACTGATCTAAGATAGGTCTTTACTGGGTCCACAGAGGTGGTGTTGGCAATGGTGTCAGCAGGAAGTTCATCAGTATCAGAAGAGTCAACGGTAATGGAAAAACCAGGAAGTGTGTCATCAAGTTCATTGACCTCAGCAACTACTATCACCAAGGATTGTTATGGAGTGACTGCCATTTTGACTTGGTTGTGAATGTCAGGGGCAATACTACAAAGCTCTTCCACTGACAAGATAACAGCAGTTTTCATGATATGACTAAAGATGTAGTTTGATTTTTCTATGTCAAATATTGGTGCAGTTGGTTGGTAGCCACCCTCCAGACGCTTCTTGGAAGTGGCAAAATTTCATTGCATGGGAGCATAATAGCAGTCAGGGATTCCTGAGTAGGGGTGGAGAGGCAGCAACAAGGGTTCGGGAGCGGTAGCTGATGAGGATGGTTCTGAGGTTGTTGCTGAAGGTGCGGCAGAGGCAGGAGTCAGTAATTTGCTAGTGGGAGGTATTGGCTTATATCCTTTGAGAGGTTGTTTAGACTGCTTAACTTCAACCCCATTAAAAATCTGATTCTTAAGCAAATCCAATTCCTTCTATAGTTTAGCAATACACTCTTCCTGCAAAAAGGTTGGGCAGTTTCCAATGCTATCAAAGTATAAAACCTTGTGAATTATTTGCTGTTGAGTTGCCTGCTCAGGGTCAGGGTTAGCATTGACAGAAAGTGTGCATGTAACTATTTGCCCTAGATTGCATCTATGCCATTCATCAACTCATTCCTGGAAGGACTTCTTGTCCAGGTAGTTGGAAATAGTAGCACCAGTAGTTAGGACTATCTTGCTGTCAATAGCCCTTTAAATTTGTTCTTGCTGAATATAATTTTCTAAAGTAGCACAGCATCCTCTAGTCATTATGTAGCCAATTTCCCCACAAAAGTGGCAGGTGCATTAGCAGGTCAGTTAGCAGTGAAATTGGTAGTGATCATAGTTTTGATGCATGTCATGGTGAAAGCAACAGCAGTGTTTAAGTCTTCTTTCTTAATGAAGTTGGCAATAGAAGACAGGATGGGAATAATACCATTAGTTTGTTTCAGAGGTGGGCTTGCCTTAGCACATTGCATTCCAATGCCAGTGTCCATACTCTTGAAAACCCATTTGCCAGCTTCAAAGATGTCAGCAATGTTATATGGCTCCTCAGAATGATGGGTCTGCTGGAAAATCTCTAGGCAACAAGCAATGTGAGTCCAAAGTGAAGTCGGAATGCCCTGTTGAAATAAGTGATGTTCCTTATTAATGTATAACTTGCTGTTTTGCAGAAGCCACCTAGCAATCTTCTGAAATTTGCAGTAGTACATAGAGAACACACCAAGGGAATATGTGCTGTTGTCAAATGATTCCTGTACCAGTTTCTGTAACTTGTTTACCATATATTGGGTAGCCTCTTTAATACCAGGATACAACTGGATTACTGCTGTCTTCCATCCCTCATATGAGGCGCCTTGAGCTTGAGCCAGTTGTGTGCCAGGAACCAACAGAGCAAACTCAGCAAGGCCTGTCCAGGTCTTTGCCATGTTGTAAAATATGTATCTTGCTG
This sequence comes from Macrolepiota albuminosa, assembly GCA_027475525.1. Lineage (NCBI taxonomy): Eukaryota > Fungi > Basidiomycota > Agaricomycetes > Agaricales > Agaricaceae > Macrolepiota > Macrolepiota albuminosa. The sequence goes on from JAMWFC010000091.1 coordinate 187,515, forward strand.
CATATTCCTTCATTTGTGTGTGGTCAGTAATGCCACAATCTCTGAATAAATACTCTAATTCTTTAAAATACTAGGAGAGCTCCCATGGCTTGGACTTGTCCCATTTAGGTGCTGAGAAGTGATTGTGTGGTGGCATGTGCTGGACTGGTTGTTCCATCACGACTGTGGTGCTGAGTTCAATTAGCAGCCATGAGGAAGGGAAATAATGAGTTGGGAAAGAGGTGTTAAAGGAGTAGAGGGATAACAGGTTGTGGTAAAGCAAGTCGCAATGCTAAGAGGTCATCAGTGCTAAAATTGAGAGTGCAGAAAGAGATCTGGTAAGGCACCAGGTGGTTAAGGAGTTGATAGGTGGGAAGGGGCTCTGCCTTCTGCCAACTGCTCTAGCAGATGGTGCTTATGCTAGAGATGGGTTTCTGGCAGAATTCTGCCTTAAAGTTCCCTCGTGGTGGGCTCCAATTTGATGATGCCCAAAGTTTGATCAGTAACTAATGTATGGAATAGTGTTACCAAACTAAAAGCTTGCATTGGGCATGCTTAAGGATGTTGAGGGGAGTCTTAGGCAGGTCCCAGAAACTACACCTATAAAATGAGATAAAGTTGGGAAGGAGGTCAGCAAGTGTTAAGTGCTAAGGTAACAAGCACCTGTGGAAGGAGCAGTAAGTGAACCTGGCAATATGAGTAGCAAGAATATGGTAAGCTTAGCAAAGTCTAAGTGACGTTGATGCCTGCTGTAGATGCAAGGTGCAAGGATGTCATGGGATAGCAATAGTCTGCAACTGCCAACTACTTCGACGTTGCCAACCATAAATGAAATTTAGACCATAAGAGAGACTAGAGTAAGTGAGGCAGGAAACTCTGTTCTCATTGTTATGCACAAGTTGGTAAGTACTTTTTATACTACAAGGAGTTCACCATCGCCAAGTAACTAACAATGCCAAAGTGCGATGAACTTGGAAAATTTATAGAGTGGCTCCAACAGTTTCAGATCTTTACTGTCCATTCAAGATACTTAGCAATGCCAGGTGGCAGATTGTGACGCTAAATCATCAATCCATCAACCTTTTGTCTGTCCAAGATACTAAGCAATGTCAGATGCCAAGGTCAAATACCAAGCTGTCTGTCAGTTTTTGATAGCTTATCAGTTTTCTCACTAACTGTTGTCCGTGACTGATGCCATTTGTCAGTTGTCATTCTGTCTGCCATTAATGCTATCATTGATCAGAAAGCCGGTGCCATGTTGCTGTAGCCTGCCATTGATGTGCTGATTCTATATGGGGTCCTATCAACAAATGTACTCTGAAGAGGAGAGAAAGCCTCAAAATAAAGTGTAAAAGGCAGAGTAAGCCTGAGGACAAGAAGCCTCAGCACATGACAAGCATGAATTGCCAACCAACATCATCTTAAGTCAAGGTTGAGGATCTTGTGGCAGATGATGAACAGGAAATGATGGAGGACAAAATACCCTCCACACAGATGAACTAGTCAATCTGAGATCAACCTGTACCTCATCCCACATTGAATGGGCATTTGACCCACAGATGCCTGCTGAGTGGAATGAGTTAGTGGTGTCAATGTATGTGTAGAATGGACCATGCTAGATGCCAAAGAAGGAGTCATATTGTCAGGCTAGTGATGATAAGATATCACTACCAAGTGCGGTGTTCTTTGATGGACTGTCTGTGATGTTGTGGAGAAGCAAAAATGGTGTGCCTGTGCAACTGCACATGCTGGATGAGAATGAGCTGAGGATTACTGCTCTCAGAGAGAAGTACATCTGCCCAGCCATATGAGCAAAGTTATCCAGGTGTCCTCATCAGGATGCAGACTGAAAAGGCAAAGGTAAAACTGCTGGTTTTATGGAGGAGGATATTCTGGACCTGTGGCTGCAGTGGCAGCAGAAATTTGGGGATATTCTGAATAGAACCAAGGAGGAATTACATACCTCCCTTGGCATGAGGTCAACCATGAAATCAACCTTATTGATGAGAATAAGGTATATAAATACCATCTGCCATGATATCCAATGGCATTGCAGCAGCAGCTCAGAGACAAGACCAATTGGTACTTGAGAGCCTACTAGTAGGAAGCCCAACTACTGCGTTAGATGCTCACCAATGCAGTGACAATACAGTAAAGGATGTTATGCCACTCCCAGATTAGGAAGTGATTCAAGAAGATGTGGCCAGAGCTAAGTTCAGGTCAAAAATTGACCTGACAGATGCATATGAGCAAGTGAGAATTTGCTTGCTCAATATTCTGAAGACAGTGTTCTTGTCAATCACAGGAACATATGTTAGCAACAATACTACCAGGTGCTCCTCTCTTCTACCAGCTACTCCAGAGCTCTAGGGACAGAAAGACTGAGTTACTCTTTCTGTTCCTCCCCTAGATGTATATCCTGGAGGTGGAGATCTTCCTCCACCTGTCCCTCATTCTTCTCTTCTCTTAACTCTTATACAGTGGCTCAAAAAACTGTCCCAATGTTTCATACTTTTTGAAAGATGACATTGGCATGAAAGATGAGAAGTACCTAAAATCCTGATAAAATACTATGGCATCGTAGCTACAAAATGAATTTAGGTTTATGTAATTGAGATCAAGACTGATAGAGCAATAGCCAGTTTAAAATATTCACTCATTGGGACAGTTTTTTGAGAATCTCTAATTTTTCAGGTTTATTTCTATTTTACTCAGAAATAAAGAGTAAGTTGCATGTGGGAATATAAACAAAGTCATGTGACCATGTTTAGATTTATTTGGGAGTAGTTCAAGCTGGTTGAACCACATCTTGACCTTCAATCACTATTATGAAACCTATTCCTCCTACACAACACTCTACTATTGCTTTTCTTCTTGCTCAAGGGTATTCTCTGCATCAGATTGGGGCTCAAACTGGTCTAGGAAAGTCTACCATTGGGAGAATTGGTAGAGAGTTGGAGATGGGCAAGGAAAACTATCCTGGAGGCCATTCTGCTAAGCTTATTCTATGTGATAAACAGGCTATTGTTTGACAAATCTCAACTGGGAGACTTGATACAGCTGTTCAGGCCACCAATTTTATCAACAACAACATTTCCAACCCTGTCTCTTCATAGACTGTCCAGAATGTGTTGAAGAAGGAGGAGTATTGGTCTTCTATCAAGAGAAAATTTCCTATGCTCAAAGCTAGACATTGACAACTATGGCTTAAATGGGCTCAGGAGCATCAGAACTGGACTATAGAGGACTGGAAAAGGGTGTTGTGGACAGATGAGACAAAAATTAACAGGATTGGGTCAGATGAGAAGCAGTATGTGTGGAGGCTATAAAGAGAAGACATTTCAGACTGAACAACTACACCTACTGTGAAGTATGGAGAAGGGAATAATCTCATAATATGGGGCTGTATGGGTTGGAATAGGGTAGGAAAGCTTGTAGAGGTGGTGGGGATTATGAATGCAGAGCAGTACTGTGAAATTTTGGATGATGGAGCAAAGGAGAGCTTTGAGAAGTTGGAGATGGATAAGGGTGCCCGCTACTTTCAACAGGACAATGACCCCAAACACAACTCCAAGAGAGCTGACAAGTGATTTGAGGACAACAACTTTGATGTCCTTTGGTTGCCAGCCCAATCCCCTAATCTCAACCCTATTGAACACCTCTGTGAGTACCTCAAGGAGCAACTTAGGCAGTATGAAACACCTCCTTATAGTATGCATAAATTATGGGAGAGGTTTGCAAAGGAGTGGGATGAAATACCTAAAAAGCATGCCTAGAAGGATTCAAGCAGTTATCAAGGCAAATGGAGGACATACAAAGTACTAGATACTAAAATTATAGAAAGCATGCCTAGAAGGATTCAAGCAGTTATCAAGGCAAATGGAGGACATACAAAGTACTAGATACTAAAATTAAAGATGCTCAAAAAACTGTCCCAATGAGTGAATATCCTAAAATAGCTATTGCTTCATTAGTTTTCATCTTGATTATATAAATCCAGATTCATTTTGTAGTTACAATGCCATAGTATTTTACATGATTTAATTAGGATTTTAAGTACTTCTCATCCTTCATGCCAATGTTATCTTTCAAAAAGTATAAAACATTGAGGCAGTTTTTTGAGCCACTGTAGCTTAGAAAAAGTAACTTGCTTGTATGAGCCATTGCTAGCACAGCGTGTCCAAGATATACCTTGTCTCAAATTTGATCAAAAGGTCAATGAGACTGAGGCCTACAGCATAGAGTATTGAATATGTGATGTGGCAGTGTGAATATGACCATGTCAGCATGGCACAATATGGTATATTAACTTGTGCAGAAGGGAGAAATACTGGCAATATTTATATAATATTCAATGTTCAAATTGTATATAACAGTATCCATAAGCATAACATAAAAAAAAAAGAAAAAAAAGCATATATGTTTCAAAAAAAAAACATTTAGTTGTCAACATCGTCCCTGTATGCATAGAACATGCTGGCATCAACATGACCATCATACAAGAATAAGTACATCCTTGTATGATGCAGCTTCATATTTGTGGCTTGTAACGAGGTGTTATTCAACAAATTACATCAAAAACTAGCAACAAACCTGTTTCTTGTTACAATTCAGTTTTTTGACTCTCTCTGTAACCCCCTTGATGTGCCTGAATGCTTGAATAACATACGCATGCACATATTTGGTCATCTGTGAGTCTAACAGAGCCAAAAAAAAAAAGGTGCAAAACTATGTACTTGATGTCCTGAACTACACCAGTCCTTCTGCTTTTCCTTTTTCTGATTTTATATGACAAATCACCGTCAATAGGTTGGGAAACTGTGTAGAATGATTGCTCAAAATTCAATAAGCAGATCATAGACATTATAAGATGGGAATGAATGTTCAAAGCAGCATTCAGGATGAGCAATGTCCAGGACGCTGTGATGCATTGAATATACGTGTGACAGTAACATATACACATAAGTGTGGCTTCTGCTGGCTTTAAACAGCCAATGTTAACCCCCACATTGTCTTTGGAGCATCTGCACGCAGCTAGAGGCTTTGCTGCTCATTCTAAAATCAAAATAAAATAGTTCAAAGTACAATCAATAAGTCCAATATATCAATTTATTACAAATATCTGCCTGTGTCATTCTTGTTAGCTTTAAATAGCCAATGCTGGCCCTCTCATTGTCCTTGGAGCATCCACACATAGATAGAGACTTTGCTGTACAACCTAAAAATGTTATAATAATAATAATAATAATAAATTTGTTCAAAGCACAAGGATAAAAATAAATAAATAAACAAATAAACAAAAGAAAAAACAAAACATAAAAAGAAACATACAGAAAAAAAAAATGTTTCAATGCATGGCAATGCTGTGGTATACATATATATACTGATATTGCTTCAGGTGTTTGATCATGGCATGCATGACTTGTAGCGCATCCACTATTGACCAGCCATTATGACACATATTTGGCTGCTGCCTAGAGCTACTCGAATGCAATGTTGTAAGATGAATCTTCACCAGTATGAGTATCAATGTCAGGGGACTCCTTATTCCTTTCTTCTTTCACTCTCCTTTCATTCACTTCTTTATTTCTTCTATCATTCTCTCACTTTGCTGTTACTACTTTCTCAACACTATCTGTTAGTACTATTCTCAACTTTTGAGGTGCTCTGGTGCTTTAGCTATCACTTGGACAAGTGTGGGCCCTTCAGCACCGCTCCAGACTGCTTAGATAAGCCAGAGTTTGCCTTTCTGACTTCTAAAGTTCAGAGTTTTCCTCTCTTGTTTGCACAGTTGTTTGGTTAGTCAATTTTCGAGTTTTTAAGGTTTTGTTGTACTGTACAGTTGTTTCCCACACTTCAGAGGCCCCAGAAGCATCCAACCTGGCATACACTGCTGGCACTCAATTGTGTTTCCTTAGGAAAATGTCAAAAGAAAACCTGTTATGCCATTTCTAATGTGTCAATTTCTGATGGAAAAAGTCTTTGAACAAAGGAAATTTGCTTTTTTCTATAGTAAAAAGCTGACCAAGAAACAGATGACAGGGTTCTTTGACTCTTTTTCCATTAGAAACATCTTCTGGCCCCAGCAGTGATAGAGAATCCCTAGACTTGTTCTCTTTGGATCTCCCTCTGCCAGGTGAGTAGCTACCTTGATATTGTCAGTATATATTCTAATACATTTTGGATCTCCCTCTGCTAGCTATGTGACTGAGCCACAGCCTCTAGAGGTTACCCTTACAATCAATGCCAATAGTATAGTTGGAATAATGTGAAGCAGTGAACTCTACAAGCTCTGGCATATAATTAAGACCAAGATAACAGTTCTGGCTATACCCAAGGTTTATGCACAGACAAACAAAGATACTGTCTGAGATGTGTAAAGTGTTTGGTGAGGGACTATCTGTTGACAAAGGAAGGCAGGCAGACTTTTGCATCCCTGGCCATATTTAGATTGTTTTATCATCATATTTTGCCAACACCAAGTAAAAACTAACTTGTAGAATGATGTTAGAGGGGCAACAAATAAAAACGGTGACTTTGATGTCTTGGTATCTAGCAGAATAATGAAACATGGCCTTTTGTTTTTGTCTAGTCCTAGAGACATGTATAGCTCTTCAACTATATGACAACTTTACTCGCATTTGGTTTTGGTTTCATATGATCCACTAGTAGGACTATATAATCTCTTTAGAGCATATGATCATGTGGTTGAGAGGAGACATACTTAGCACTTTGAATGTCAGCAGCGCCTGCTTGAGTGACTTTATGAGAGCAGATACTGACAACCAAACTGCTCACGAGTTGCATGGAGATTGCCATAGATCTGTCAAGTCACATTATATAAAGTCTTCTACTTCATTCTAGAAGAAACCACTGGATCCAGAAACATGTTTCATTAGAAAGTCTGCTGACCTATTAAGATGCTTGTACATGTATTGTCTGAGGAGAGGAAATATATATATATATATATATTATTTTAGCATAAAGGCGAGCACTGAAGGTTGAGCATTTTTGGATGCCTCTGTATGCATGAAAGGTGTCTTCAATTTTATTCACACCCCTCTTTTTCCTGACTGTGTACCGATCATGGCACGATGCCAGGGCCTAGCACTTGCCATGGCGTTGTCAGTATAGCACACAGTCTCAGACATCTTAGATAGCCTTCTTTTCCGTCTTCCTCATTTCTTGTCTGCTGCCCAGGTGAGTGCTGTAGTGCTCTCTCACATTGTTAGCCTGTTCTCACCACATATTCTTCTTTCTTCAGTATTTATTACATTTATTTGATTCTCTTAATTTTTATTTATATCTGTAAATCATCAGTGAGCCTCTTTCTTTGGCATGGCCATCCGGTGAGCTGGGCTCACCTCTCACCTTAGATATTTCATTCTTGCATTTAAAAAATATTTTTAGCAATGGTTGTGCATAGGCCCTCACTCACTTTTTCACTCTAGTACTTCATTAGTTTATTTTATTTGTTTCTTCGTCAACACTCCTTCCTTACCCTGTATAATAGTTGGTAGCCATACCATCACACTTCGTCTTTTCTCAGCAATATATGTTGGTCACGCAATCTGATCATGTGACCAGTTCCGCTATCATACTTATTAATTGCAGAGGTATCTATATAGAATGCGACAAGGCCTGGGAAAAAAATGTGATTACCAAGGCTGACCAAGAACCTTCCTTTTAGGGTAACGACGTCTCATTTTTCGTATTGGAGTCTCAATTTTCGTACTTAGAGTATAAAAAATAAAAAAATATATATTGTAAACTTTAATATTAATATAAATACTATGTTTGGACATTTTTTGAAGGTGTCCAGATGAGAAAAGGCCAAACGCGATTTAGTGGACACTACTTTTCACGCCTCGCGTGCTCTTTGACCACACATGACCAAACAAACTCAAAATTCACCGTTGTAGTGAGAAGACACTACAAACAAAGTAAGTGTCAATTTGTTGATTGATTGATCAATGTTTACAAACGTTGAATTCAGCTTATTTGACACTACAAACAAAGTTACAACAAAGTAAGTATTGGCTTATTTATTATTGATCAATTACTAAACATTCAATTCAGCTACAAACAATTCCGAAATCGTTACAACAAAGTAAGTGTTGGTTTGTTTATTATTGATCAATGCTAATTCAGCTGATTTGACACTACAAACAGTATTTGACACTACAAACAAATCCAAAATCATTACAACAAAGTAAGTATTGGTTTATTTATTATTGATCAATGCTAATACATATTCAATTCAGCTTATTTGACACTACAAACAGTTAGTATTAGTTTATTTATTATTGATCAATGCTAATAAGCATTGAATTCAGCTTATTAGTGAAAGCTTGACAACATTTAGCTATTGATATACTAGATATATCATCATGTAAGTAACTTTTAAAGAGTTTGAGCTATTGAAATGCTTAAAAAATCAATAATTTAGGCAATCTTCAACTACTCATTCTCAACCCAGTACTCCTGAAGGTCAAAGACAGCAGGCTAGGATTGAAAGCAGGCTTCAACAGTTGCAAATGACTGATCCTGATGATCATTGTGCACATAGAAGTAGAAGATCTACTTCTGTGGTTATACCACTTCATTTTGGAACTGGGGATAGAGAGTCTGAGGGTATAGGGTCTGGGGATAGAGAGTCTGGGAATATGCCTATTGTTGCTCAGGATCCATTTGCTATTGTCATTCCTCAAACTGAAGGAACTGAGGGTAGAGAGTCTGGGAATAGACAGTCTGGGGGTATAGGGTCTGGGGGTATAGAGTCTAGGGATAGAGAGTCTGGGGGAGGAGAGTCTGAGGGTATAGGGATTGGGGGAGGAGAGTCTGGGGGTATAGGGTCTGGGAGTAGAGAGTCTGGGAATATGCCTATTGTTGCTCAGGATCCATTTGCTATTGTCATTCCTCAAACTCTTTTGCCTGAAGGATGGGATGGACCTTTACAGAATCCTATACCTAGAATGGTGCCACCTCTACCTGTTTCTACATCCAGAAGAAACAATAGGCCCAGAATGGTACCACTTCTACCTGCTCTCCCTCTTCCTATACATAGAAGAGACAACCTGCCTACTATTGCTCCACTTCCTGTGGACATTCCTGAAACTGTTCTGCCTGAAGGATGGAACACTCCTTTACAGAATCCTATGCCTATGGTGCCACCCCTACCTGCTCTGGCATTTAGAAGAGTCAGAAATGTATCTGTACAGAATTCTATGCCATCTCTGCCAGCTTCCACACTAGCAGAATTGCAAGAGCAGGAAAGGCTGAGACATATGGCTATGATTCAAGAACAACAGAGGCAACAGGAATTGGCACAAGCAATAGTAGAGGAACAACCAAGAGTCCTACCAGAAGATCCTAGAAATGATCCTGCTGAGGATATGGAGGAGGACTTGGAATATGTGGATCCACCTGTGCAAAATCTACCAGCACCTCCTATCTTACAAAGGGTTGATCATATTCAAGGCATCAATGCTCTTCCAAGAGGAAGACAGCCTTATATAGATGAACCCTCAGCACATTATCTTGGTCTTATGGATGTCATATGTCCACACTGTCAGGCTCTACATTGGAATGCTGAAAAGCTCACCAGTTCTACTAGACATCATACAAAATTTGGCATGTGCTGTCTGCAAGGCCAGATTGATTTGCCCAGACTTGCTGATGCTCCACCAGAACTGCTTGGCTTACTCCAAGGCCATCATGCTCTTTCTGATGCTTTCAAAGCATCTATCCGTCAATACAATGCTGCTTTTGCATTTACATCTCTGGGAGTCAAGATTGACCATGCAATTACCAATGCTCCTGGACCATACAGCTTTAGGATTAATGGAGAGCTCCATCATCTGACAGGTGCTTTGCTTCCAACTGAAGGTGATCATCCTGTGTATGCACAACTCTACTTCTACGATCACAATCAACAATTGGCTTTTCGTCAGGGAAGCAATCCTAGATTGGATCCTCAGATAATGGCCTCTTTGCAGGATATGCTTCATAGAGTCAATCCTTTTATTGGCTTATACAAGCTTGCAAAGCAGATTATGACAGAAGTTCCTGAAGGCCAACCACAAAGGCTTTCTGTTCAACTGAGGGCTGACTTTGGAGACCATCGACGCTATAACAATCCTAATGAACAGGAAGGAGTTGCAGCAATTATACCAGGAGATGGTTCAGAAGAACGATCAGATCACCGTGACATAGTCCTGCATCTGCATGGAGGTCAATTGAAGCGAATCAGCCATTTACACCCCTATTACACTCCTCTGCATTACACTATCATATTTCCAACTGGAGAACCTGGATTTCATACCGATATTCAATCTCAATTTGGACCAGCAGGAGAACAAAGAGCCAAAAAAGTTAGCCAAACTGCATATTATGCATATAGGCTGCAGCAGAGGGCTTTGGAAGCTAATGCTGCATTGCTTTGGAGTGGCAGACTGTTCCAGCAATATGTTGTCGATGCATGGGCTTCAATCGAACAATCAAAGCTCAACTGGGTCAGACAGAATCAAAAGAAGATTAGGGCTGAAGTCTATCAAGGAGTGGTTGATGCAGCAGCTGGAGATGAAGACTTACGCAGGCAAGGCCGACATGTGGTCCTCCCCTCTTCACATGTTGGAAGTGAACGACATATGCAGCAACTATTCCAGGACTCTATGGCTATTTGCAGGCATTTCCACAAACCAGATCTCTTCATCACTATGACTGCCAATCCAAAGTGGCCAGAAATTGAAGAGGCTCTGTTGAAGGAACCTATGGTTAATGGAAAGAGGCAAACAGCTTCTGACCGTCCAGATATTGTTGCCAGAGTATTTGAACTCAAGAAGAATGCTCTTTTGAAGGACATAAAAGATGGTCTATTTGGAAAATGTGTGGCATCTGTCCATACCATTGAATTTCAAAAGAGGGGACTTCCACATATACATATCTTGATCTTTTTCCATCATCATAACAAGATCAAAGATGCAGCTCATGTGGACACTATTGTTTCTGCTCAAATTCCTGATCCAGTGACTCAGCCTCAATTGTATCAGGTATTGGCTTTGCTTGAATTATCAATGCAGTATCTGACCTTTGTTATTAGGTTGTTACTACCAATATGGTTCATGGTCCATGTGGAGCAGATTTTCCCAATGCCAAGTGCATGGTAGATGGCAAATGTTTCAAGAGATATCCCAAGGAATTTCAGGAAGCTACACAGTATGGTGATGATGGCTATCCCCAATATGCCAGACCTAACAATGGCCGCTTTTTTGAAAAGCATGGTCGTCGTTATGACAATCGTAATGTTGTCCCATACAATCCATATCTCTCAGCCAAATTCCAATGTCATATCAATGTGGAAGTCTGTGCTTCAGTGGATGCAATCAAATACATTCACAAGTACATCTACAAGGGCCATGATAGGACAACTTTGGAGATTGCTAGGGAGGAGAGGGATGAAATCAAGGAACACTTGGATGCTAGATACATTTCTGCTCCTGAGGCTTGCTGGCACATCTTTGAATTCAACATGCATGCTGAATATCCTTCAGCATACAGATTGCCTGTGCACTTGGAAAACCAGCATGAAGTCTATTTTCCAGATGATGAACCAATACAGGTGGTGGCTGCTAGACCTAATGCAGACAAGACTGCACTCACAGCTTGGTTTGAAGCCAATACCAGGTTTCCCAATAATAACACCACTTATCAGAACTTTCCAACCAAGTTTGTTTATGAAGCATCTAAACGGAGTTGGAAGGAGAGGCAGAGAGGGACAGCAATTGGAAGGATGTATTTTGCTTCACCAAGACAGGGAGAAAGGTTCTATCTCAGGATGCTCTTGACTGTTGTAACCAATGCAACTTCATGGGCTGATCTCAGGACAGTCAATGGCCATATCTATCCCACTTATCAAGAAGCATGCAAGGCTCTAGGTCTTTTGGAGGATGATGCAGAATGGAGGCAGTGTCTCACTGAAGCTGCTCCAATCCAACTAGGATCAGCTCTCAGGCAGCTGTTTTGCACTATTCTATTCCACTGTGCTCCTGCCACTCCTGAGGCTCTATGGGATGAATTCAAACATTCTATCTGTGATGATCTTCGACACAGATTGGAACATACTAGGCAATACAGGGACCGAGTCTTTACCAATGAGGATGTCTATGACTATGGCCTTTATCTCATCAATGACACTTTGATGAATTTTGGGAAAACTCTGAAAGACTTTCCCAACATGCCAGAGGCTCAACAGAATTGGAATATAGTTCCAGGTAATTGGCATTTGCATAAGAGATTGACTTGAATACTGATCAATCTTCTAGGCAATAGACTTTTGGAAGATGAAACTAATTATGATGTTGAGGACCTCAAGCAAAGAGTGGAGGAAAACAAGGCCAAGTTCAATGTGGAACAACTGGAGACTTTCAATGCTGTCATAAACTCAGTGAACAACAATTTGGGCAGGATGCTATTCATTCACAGTGCTGGAGGATGTGGCAAAACCTTTGTCTGCAATTGTCAGGTTCCGCTGAATCGGGGGCTTTCTGGGAAAGCGACGCCCTTACGATGCGGACTTGATCTACGGATACTCGGGTGTCTGGAACTCCGGGGCTAGGATTCCGGGGTTCAAGACGGGGACAGGGGTAATCCCAGGAGAGGGGACTAGAGTCCGGGAGTTTTGGGTTGGGGGTGGCTGAGAGTTAGAGGGGGTCGAGTCGTGAACCGGAGGTTCTAAGACGAGACCAAGTTAGTAACTTAAGAGTCGCGAAGTGCGTACCAAAGCTTAGAGCACGCGAATACTAAGGCGTGCCAGTCAAAGCGTACCAAACAAGGCGTACCAGTCAAACAGAGGGCACGCAATATCCAAAGTAACAGTTATGCAAAGTATGTAATATCAAGACTACCGAATACAACAGGGGGCTACACTATAAGTACTACGGGGTCGGGTCTCGGGATTCCGGGGTGTCTGGGATGGGTTCCGGGGGTTATTGAGTAGCGGCAGGGGCTGTATACCGGGATCGCGCGCGTGGGACGCGCGATCAATTGGCGCGGATGGAGCCGTGATGCGCGATGCGTGATGGCCGGCACGAGTCGCGTGATCCGATCGTTGATCGGGGCTAGTGACGGCTGATGGCGGTCCTTGATGCGCGTGATGGCGGTGTCGGTGGTCGTGATGGCGGGGCGTGTCCTGTGGGGTCGGAGGGAGGGTCCCGGAGGGTGTTCCGGGGGTGTCCCGGGGTGGGCCCGGAGGGGAGGGGTCGTGACATCACCCCCCCCTCAGCGCTGAGACCCTCCGAGGCGCGCGTAGCCGGTGGTTTGGACTGGGGGTCAACCGTGGGATCCGGCACCTGACCTGCCACGTATCGAAAAAAAATTTTACCGTCAAGTTCAACCATGTCGCGTACGCCAACGCATTCCCCGACGCCCCCGCAAACTAACGAGGTGGCGCCCCTGATGGCCTGGGAGACCCAGGATGCGCGGTACCGAGCCCGCCTGGACCGGGAGCGCGTGGCGGCGCTTGTACAACAGCGTGAGTGCTTTTGCGGGGGTCCGCTTACCGCAGCTGACGTTTCCCCTTCAGAACAAAGATCTTCCCCCGCTCCGGAGGCGGGTCCCAGCCGTCTTCCGGAGCCTGCCTCTGGTGGCCCCCCGGCGTCGTCATCCGGTCGTCCCGCGCCTACCTTCGCGCGGATGACCGTCCGCCCCCCGCGCCCACCTCCCCCTCCTCGTCCTAGGCTGACCGCCCCCCGTTTCCGCCGCTCCGGGATGGCGGTGGGGGCCATTTCCGAAGTCCCGGAGGACCGACGCGTGGAGTGGGCGGACGCTTCGCAAGAACAGTTTGGGGAGGCTCTGGAGAGGCCTCGGGGTCTGCCCACCCACGCCTGGTGTGTGAGTAACGGGCCGGTAAGCGAGTTCATACCTCTGGTTTCGCCGCTGACCTCGGTACAGTGTCTGCACTGCGCTCGCCGGGGGGTTGGCCGGTAAGCGAGTTCATACCTCTGGTTTCGCCGCTGACCTCGGTACAGTGTCTGCACTGCGCTCGCCGGGGGGTTCTCTGCTCATTTGAGGCCCCGGGCCCATCATCCCGCCGGGACACGTCCGTGTGCGAGGCCTGCCGCCTCAATCATGAACGGTGTTCCGTGTTGGCGTTGTGGAGGGCGCGTTGCGTCTCGAGGGAGCAAGGATGGCCGCTGGGGGGAATTACCCGGAGGATGGGCGTCGAGGAGAGGGATTGGGTGGTGGAGCCGGAGGGGGGGTCACAGGGGGTGCCAGCGGGGGGTGGGTCACAGGGGGTGCCCGCGGGGGGTCCAGGAGGGGAGTCGGGGAGCGGGGGTCGCCTTCGGGTGGGGGGCCGGGGCCGGCCCGTGGTCCTCATCACGCGCCGGGTGACCCGGGCCGGAGGGAGCCGGGAGGGGCGCGGGGGGCGCCCTGACAAGGGGAAGCGGCGGGCGTCGCCAAGCCCGTCCCCCGGGCCTTCCAAGAGGGCGCGTCTGCCCTCTGAGACCCCACCCCCGGGTTCCCCGCCGCGCCTGTCCCCAGCGGTGTTCTCCCCCTTGTCCGGGAGGCCCCTGGGCGTCAGCATCGGGGACCTGCAGGAGCGCCTGGGGCGGGCCGAGCGGGAGCGTGAGGAGGGGATTAGGGAGGAGGCTGCCATTCGGAGGGGCCTGGAGGAGGGTCGGGAGGCGGCACTCCGGGACCTGGAGGAGGCCAGGGCTGCCCGGGGGGAGGCCGAGGCTGAGCTGGAGGCGCTGAGGGCAAGGCTGGGACAGGGGGCGGGATTCCCGGAGAGTCAGGAGGGGCTGGTGGAGATCCTGCGTCGGGACGTGGTGGTCGCCCGTATGGCGTCGTTGAGTGAGTACCTCCCTCTTCGGATTCGGCCCTCCACTGACGCCCCCAGGCTGGGCCCGGGAGCATCGCTTGCTCTTGGACGGGGCGGCCGCGGCACTCGCGGCGTTGCAGGAGGGGCAGCGCCCGGAGGTGACGACCCCTGGGGTGGAGCGGGGCCTCGGCTTGCTGGCGCGGGTGGTGTCGGCCCACCGGCGGAGAAACGTGCCGGCCCCGGGCTCTTGGTTCGAGAGGGTCTTGGACGAGGGGGAGCCCCTGCCGTCCTGGGAGCAACTGGCGGAGGAGACGTTGCGGGAGCATGGCCCGGGCGGGAGGGAAGAGGGGTTCCGGGGGTGGCCTGGGGAGGGGGAAGGGAGCGAGGAGGTTCCGGGGCCCCAGCGTTAGGGGGTTCCCTTTTTTTTCTTGTCGTATCGTCGCTTTTTTTTGTTCTGTTCCTACACTGTAGAATTTTGTAGCTATAGAAAATGTATATACTCGGTTTTGTACTCGAAATGGTGTAAGTAAAGTGGCAGGAAAAACGAGGAAGTGTACCTTGCCCAGAATCCGGGGCGTTACTGCGAAGGAAGTACTAAAGGAGAGTAAGATCTAGAAAGGGGAAGCAGAAAATATACATGGGAGTTGAATCCCTACTGAACCCAGAGGCGGGGGTTACGCCCACTACTGCCGTCTGTGAGTCCTGCGCCCGGGAAGGTCGTTCCCTGGGTGCCGTTGTTGGTAGTTCCGGAGTTTGTCGGGGGCGCCCTCGAGGTTTCGGCGCGGTTCCCAAGTGTCGTCTTCCGGGCCGTATCCCTTCCATCGTACGAGGAAGTGGGGTCGTCCACAAATGTTCCGGGAGTCGAGGATGTCTTCAACCTTGTAGTGGTATTTGTCCTCGACCTCGACCGGGGGAGGGGGCTCGGGGCGTCGTTCGGGGAAGGGATCCGGGGGGTGTCGTTCCAGGAGGCGGACGTGGAATACCGGGTGCAGACCTTTCAGCCCCGGGGGGAGCTCGATCTTGTAGGCGTGGGATGAGACCCTCTTCAATATTTTGAACAGGCCGAGACGCTTGTGATCGAGTTTTGGGGAGGGCCGGCGGGTGCGGAGGTGTCGTCGATCTAACCATACCTTTGTCCCGGGGGTCCAGTCGGGGGTGTCTTCCCGCTTCCGCGGCGGGTGCGGAGGTGTCGTCGATCTAACCATACCTTTGTCCCGGGGGCCCAGTCGGGGGTGTCTTCCCGTTTCCGGTCGGCGTGTTTCACTGTCGTCGATCTAACCATACCTTTGTCCCGGGGGTCCAGTCGGGGGTGTCTTCCCGCTTCCGATCGGCGTGTTTCACGTAGGCCCGGTTCGCGGTGTCGATCTCTTCTCGGAGAAACTCGTGAAGGGACTGGAGATCCCGGGCGACCTCGTGGGCGGCGTGCGACGGGATGTCCCGGAGCGAGAGCGTCAGTCGAGGGTGGTATCCTTTGTTGGCGAAGAAGGGTGATACCCCGGTGGCAGAGTGTGGCGTGTTGTTGTAGGTGAACTCGGCCAGGGGGAGCTCGGCGCGCCAGTCGTCCTGCAAGTAGTTGACGTACAGCCGGAGGTACTG
>JAMWFC010000091.1:204010-216624 GCA_027475525.1 Macrolepiota albuminosa
TTGTAGGTGAACTCGGCCAGGGGGAGCTCGGCGCGCCAGTCGTCCTGCAAGTAGTTGACGTACAGCCGGAGGTACTGCTCGAGGGACTGGTTGACCCTTTCGGTTTGGCCGTCGGTCTCGGGGTGGTAGGCGGTAGAGAGGTTAGTCTTTACTTCAAGTGCCTTACACAGGGAAGTCCAGAACTTGGACACGAAGAGAGGGCCACGGTCGGAGACGATGTCGTCCGGGAGCCTGTCAGGGGACCCCTCATTCCTTTCTTCTTTCACTCCTTATTTCTTTCACTCTCCTTTCATTCACTTCCTTATTTCTTCTACCATTCTCTCATTTTGCTGTTACTACTTCTTCAACACTATCTGTTGGTACTATTCTCAACCTTTGAGGTGCTCTGGTTCTTTAGCTATCACTCAGACAAGTGTGGGCCCTTCAGCACCGCTCCAGGCTGCTTAGATAAGCCGGAGTTTGCCTTTCTGACTTCTAAAGTCCGGAGTTTTCCTCCCTTGTTTGCACACTTGTTTGGTTAGTCAATTTTCGAGTTTTTAAGGTTTTGTTGTACTGTACAGTTGTTTCCCACGCTTCAGAGGCCCCAGAAGCGTCCAACCTGGCATAGGGGATCCCCAGACTTGTTCTCTTTGGATCTCCCTCTGCCAGGTGAGTAGCTACCTTGATATTGTCAGTATATATTCTAATACACTTTGGATCTCCCTCTGCCAGCTGTGTGACTGAGCCACAGCCTCTAGAGGTCGCCCTTACAGCAGAACAAGTCTCTACATTTCGGTCTGGGAGCCCCCTTCAGCCTGCTTGAGCCCTCTCTTGCCCCTTTAGGTCCCTCCCCCACTGGATTACTTCCTGCCCCTCTGTTGCTTCTATGACCCAACCAGCCCCCTCAGACACTCCCCTGGACGCTTCTGCCCCTCAGGATGATGCCTGGGGTCGCTTGCTTGCTCTGGAGACTCAGGTGCAGACCACTCAAGCTTCCCTCACCCTCCACACCACCGAACTTGCTGGATTACAACAGGCCACAGACACTATCTCCCATTCCCTTCAGGCCCTCTTAGAGCGCCTCCCTCTCACTCCTACCCCTCTCCAGGCACCTCCAGTTAGGGCTGGCACACCCCCAGTCCCTCGCTTTGGGGCCTCCCCCCCAGTTCATGCCAATATTCCTCGCCCAGCACTCCCAGACGCATTCAATGGTGACCGAGCGATAGGCGAGCGTTTCCTGCAGTCCTGCATCACCTATATTCAGCTCAGTGGTGAGGCTTTCCCCTCTGACGCTCTCAAAATCGCTTGGGTTCTTTCTTACATGAAGTCTGGGCGAGCTTCAACATACGCGCTACGAGTCTTTCGACGTCCTGGAGGAGTAGAGAGTTTTGGAAGTTGGGATCAGTTTGAGAAGGAGTTTCGGACAGAGTTCTTCCCCTTGGACCCTGCTAAGGTGGCAGCCCTCACTCTCCGAGATCCTCATCGATATGGGCAGGGGAAGCGGACCCTAGATGAGTACATCGACTCCTTCAGAGCTCTTGCTGAACAGGCCTGTTATCCGGATGGTCTTCAGCTCTGTCTCACCTTCCGAGATGGCCTCCTTCCCTCTCTCATGGATCGGATCGACAGCATGGCTGAGGGACGACCTGATGACACGAGTATCGAGACCTGGTATCAGGTAGCACGTGATCAGTGGCAGCTCATGGAGTTACGACGTGAGCTCCACCGTGGAACTGCCCCTCGCTCCACTCCACAGGCATCCTTTTCTGCTCGTCATCCCATCCAGCCTTCCCTTCCATTTCGCACTCCACCCCCAGCTCAGGTACCTGCAGCACGTCCTCTTCCTTTTGGAGTACCTATGGATGTTGATGCCTCTCGTCAACGTTCCTCCCTTCCTCTCCTCTGCCGTCGCTGTGGAAAGCCTGGTCACTTCGCTCGGTATTGTCCCCAGGGGTTAGAGGTGCGCTATCTCTCAGCTTCAGAGCAGGAGGAGCTCCTTCTCCAGCTCCTTGCTGCCCGAGATGTTCGAGGAAACCCCTCCCCAGATGTACAGACTGAAGCAGAACCCTTGGAGGAGTCCTTGGGTCCTGTGGAAGCTGTAGCAGAACCATCGGATGGGTCCTTTGGTTCGGCAGGGGAGGGTTTTCAATAGAGCGACGGATGAGTTGTACGCCTCCGCCGCCTGGTGCTAATCAGTTTACATGTCAATCAGTAGAGTCTTCTAATGTATCGCTCCCTACTCCTGATTCTCTGACTGAAACTGTAAGCACCCCCTCCGACGTACAAAATACCCCCTTGGTCCAAGCCTCAGCTAAGACTTCTTCTTCTCCTTCTCCTGTCCGACGACCACGTGTCCCAGCTTGGGAACGACGCCTTCCCCGTCGCTATGTTGTTGCTTCTACTCCCTCTCCCAACTCTCTGCATCTGAATGTGGAGATTGAGACAACTGACACTCAGCAGACTCGAAGCGTCATAGCTCTCTTGGACAGTGGTGCTACTGGACTCTTCCTAGACACCCGTTATGTGGAACAACACCGGCTCACTACCCGCCCCCTCTCTCACCCTATTCCAGTCTATAACATTGACGGTACGCTCAATGAAGCTGGATCCATCCGCTCAGTGGTGGATTTAGTCCTTCGTTATCAGACTCATTCTGAGCGTGCAGTCTTTGCAGTTACCAGCCTAGGAAAGCAGGACATGATACTTGGGTTCTCCTGGCTGCGTGATCACAATCCTGAGATTGACTGGGCCAAGGGTAAGGTGAGCATGAGCCGCTGCCCTCGACGGTGTTCCACATGTGCTAAGGAAGTGAGAGAGGAGCGCAGAGAGTCAGTCCGTGAGCGTGCCGCTATCCGGGCTTGCCGAGTTGGACACCTCCCCTTTGCAGACCTTGACCTACTGGATCCTCCTCCCTTGGCGTTCCCTTATAGAGAGGCCCTCTATGAGGACGTTCGAGGTGTAGCGAGTGAAGCCCAGATGGAAGATGGACGCGAGGGTGAATTTGGATGCGCTCCTGACCCAGAGTCTCCAGACGAGGCTATCGAGACAGGTGATAGGATTTATGCAACTATGTTACGACCTCCACCAAGTGTAGCAGAGATCAGAGCTAGCCAAACTACCTCCCAGCGGCTAGCTCAGGCATTTGCTGCCAACTCTGCTCCTAAGTCGTTCCGAGATGCGGTTCCTCATCACCTGCAAGACTTTGAGGATGTTTTCTCTAAGGCATCATTTGACTCCCTGCCAGAGCGTAAGCAGTGGGACCATGCAATTGAGCTTACACCCAATGCTGAGCCCTCTAGCTGCAAGGTCTACCCACTCTCTCCCAGAGAACAGGATGAGCTTGATGCCTTTTTGCAGGAGAATTTAGACTCTGGTCGCATCCGTCCCTCAAAGTCTCCGATGGCCTCTCCAGTCTTCTTTATTAAGAAGAAGGATGGATCTCTACGTCTGGTTCAGGACTACCGAGTCTTGAATGCGATGACTGTGAAGAATCGCTACCCCTTACCACTCATTTCAGAGCTTGTCAACAACCTCCGAGGTGCGCGCTACTTTACCAAGTTGGATGTCCGCTGGGGCTACAACAATGTGCGCATCAAAGAAGGAGATGAGTGGAAGGGAGCATTCCGAACAAATCGTGGACTCTTTGAACCTCTGGTAATGTTCTTTGGCCTCACTAATAGCCCTGCCACCTTCCAGACCATGATGAACGACATTTTCCGAGACCTCATAGCGGAAGGTGTTGTGTGTGTATACCTCGACGATATTCTCATCTATACCAAGACTCTAGAGGAGCATCGTCGGATTACACGCATCGTACTGGAACGTCTTCGCCAGCACCAGCTCTATCTTAAGCCAGAGAAGTGTGAGTTTGAGCAGACTAAGGTTGAATATCTTGGACTGATCATCTCTCATGGAATGGCTGAGATGGACCCAGTCAAGGTGGCTGGTGTAGCGGAGTGGCCAGAGCCTAAGAACAAGAAGGAGGTTCAGGCCTTCCTGGGTTTTACCAACTTCTACCGGAGGTTTATTCAGGATTTCTCACACCATGCCCGGCCCCTCTTCGATCTCACCACTAAGGACACTCCTTGGCACTGGGATGCAGCACAGCAGACAGCCTTTGATGCCCTCAAACAGGCGGTCACTTCAAAGCCTGTCCTTATATTCCCAGATGATGACTCTCCCTTCCGTGTCGAAGCTGATAGCTCAGATTTTGCTACTGGGGCCGTTCTCTCTCAACAGTCAAGGGAGGATGGTAAGTGGCATCCTGTGGCCTTCTACTCCAAGAGTCTCAATGCCGTGGAGCGGAATTATGAGATCCATGATAAGGAGATGCTAGCTATTATTCGGTCATTTGAGGAGTGGCGACATTTCCTTGAGGGTGCCAGGCATAAATTCGAGGTGTGGACTGATCACAAGAACTTAGAGTACTTTCGGACGGCCAAGAAACTCAACCGCCGACAGGCTCGATGGTCCTTGTATCTGGCCAACTTCGACTTCTCTCTGCATCACAAACCGGGACGGAGCATGGGTAAGCCAGATGCGCTTTCTAGGCGAGCAGACCATGGTTCAGGAGCTAGTGACAATGACAATATTGTACTTCTGAAGCCAGAACTATTTGCTATCCGTGCTCTAGAAGGTGTGGTTGGCCAGGGAGAAGAAGTGAGCATCCTTCGAGACATCCGACGAGGTAACCGGGAGGGTGCCCAAGAAGATCTGGTAGCCAAGGCTGCCATGGCCTTGCATGCTCGAGAGAAAGCTGGAGTGAAGTCTGTCCGCACCGACGAGTGGTCTCTGGAGAATGGTCTTCTCACCTTCCGGGGACGCATTTATGTTCCCAACCTGCCAGACCTCCGGAGGCGGATTGTGGAGCAGCATCATGACTCTCGAGTTGCAGGACATCCTGGCAGATGGAAGACACTGGAGCTGGTTTCGCGGAATTACTGGTGGCCTCAAATGTCACGGTATATTGGCTCTTACACCTCCACCTGCGATCTTTGCCTTCGGACTAAGCCTCGTCGTCAGCCTCCTATGGGACAGCTTCATCCATTGCCTATCCCAGCTGAGCGTTGGAGTGTGGCCTCGGTAGACTTCATTGTTGAGTTACCTGATTCTCATGGATATGATGCGATCATGGTGGTAGTGGATCTCTGTGGCAAGCGTGCTCATTTTATTCCAACACACACTACTTGCTCAGCCATGGGCGCTGCCAATCTGTACCGGAAGCATGTCTGGAAGCTCCATGGGTTGTCAGATGCTTATGTCTCAGACCGCGGACCTCAGTTTGTGGCAGAGTTTACGAGAGAACTGTATCGCCTCCTCCATGTCAAACTCCACACCTCCACAGCCTACCACCCCCAGTCTGATGGCCAGACTGAGCGTGTCAACCAGGAGCTAGAACAGTATCTCCGGCTCTTCTGCAATGAACGACAGGATGACTGGGACGATCTATTACCAGAGGCAGAGTTCCAGTACAACAACCGTGTACACGCTGCCACCCAGATGTCTCCTTTCCTTCTAGATACTGGTCGACATCCTCGGATGGGATTTGAGCCTCGTGGACGACCTTCAGAGAATGAAGCTGTCAATGAGTTCATAGATCGGATGAAGGCAGCCCAGGAGGAGGCCAAGGCAGCTTTAGCTAAGGCAAAGGATGACATGGCCCGCTACTACGATCGTGGACGAACTCCAGCCCCCAAGTACAAGCCTGGAGATCGAGTCTACCTGGATGCCTCTGACATTGCCACTACCCGACCTTCTCAGAAGCTCTCTCACCGTCGTCTAGGCCCCTTCCCTATAGTAAGACAGGTAGGCCCACTTGCCTATCGACTCAAGCTGCCTAGTGGAATGAGTCGACTCCATCCAGTCTTCAATGTGGTGAAGCTTTCTCCAGCCCCAGAGGATCCAATTCCAGGTCGACGTCCACAGCCACCTCCACCACCAGTTCTGGTAAACAACCAAGAAGAGTATGAAGTGGAGCGGATCCTAGACAGCCGACTCTTTAGGAATAAGCTTCAGTTCAAGGTCAAGTGGAAGGGCTATGGAATGAAGTGGAGCGGATCCTAGACAGCCGACTCTTTAGGAATAAGCTTCAGTTCAAGGTCAAGTGGAAGGGCTATGGATCGAGGACGTTTCCTGGGAGCCACAAGAGAATGTCCATGCCCCTGCCTTGGTCCGGGAATTCTATCAACAGCATCCTGATGCTCCTCGGGCAATCAGAGGCCTCTATTCTCTTTCCAAAGTAGACCAGGCCATCCAGAACTACTTCTATCCAGCACGTCGAGACGCCGCACTCTAGAGGGGGGGTGATGTCAGGGGACCCCTCATTCCTTTCTTCTTTCACTCCTTATTTCTTTCACTCTCCTTTCATTCACTTCCTTATTTCTTCTACCATTCTCTCATTTTGCTGTTACTACTTCTTCAACACTATCTGTTGGTACTATTCTCAACCTTTGAGGTGCTCTGGTTCTTTAGCTATCACTCAGACAAGTGTGGGCCCTTCAGCACCGCTCCAGGCTGCTTAGATAAGCCGGAGTTTGCCTTTCTGACTTCTAAAGTCCGGAGTTTTCCTCCCTTGTTTGCACACTTGTTTGGTTAGTCAATTTTCGAGTTTTTAAGGTTTTGTTGTACTGTACAGTTGTTTCCCACGCTTCAGAGGCCCCAGAAGCGTCCAACCTGGCATAGGGGATCCCCAGACTTGTTCTCTTTGGATCTCCCTCTGCCAGGTGAGTAGCTACCTTGATATTGTCAGTATATATTCTAATACACTTTGGATCTCCCTCTGCCAGCTGTGTGACTGAGCCACAGCCTCTAGAGGTCGCCCTTACAGAGCCCATGTTTGGTGAAGACGTGCTCGAGGAACAGCCGGGCGAAGTCCGGGGCGGTATCCGTGGTGTGGCAGGGTAGGAAGATGCCCTGTTTGGTCAGCCTGCACACAACGACGAGAATAGCATCGAACCCTTCAGATTCCGGGAGCTCGACGATGTGGTCTAGAGATATGGAGGACCAGGGGCGTCGCCCGACCGGCAGGGGTTTCAGGAGTCCGTACGGTCGGTGTCGGGGGACCTTGGCCCGGAGGCAGGGCTCGCACGATCGAATGTAACGGGTCACGTCCTTCTTCAACCCTGGCCAAAAGTAAGTCCGGGAGATGAGCTGGAGGGTCTTACGTATTCCAGGATGTCCCCGGAGTTTGTGGTCGTGGTGTTGGCGGAGGACGTCGTAGCGAAGTCGGGCGTGATCCGGGACGTAGATGCGGCCGTCCCGGAGGAGGAGTTTCTCGTCGGGGGACAAGGAGAAGGCGGGGTCCCGGTCGGTTCCGTCGGAAGAGTTTTGGGGGTCGTGATCGGTGAAGTACTTGTCTCGGGGAGCGCGGCGGATCTGGTTCAGGGTTCCTTCGTCGTTTAAGATCAGTACGGCATTCAGATGTTCGGGAGGGATCACCACGCGATGATTGAACGCATTGCGTTCCGCCTCGAACGACTTCTTGGGGTAGACGTCCGGACGACGGGTGAGGGCATCGGGTTTGGCGCCAAGTCGTCCCGGGCGGTACTGGATCGTGAAGTCGTATTCCGAGAGGATCTCGGACCATCGGGCCTGTCGTCGACTAAGCTGTTTGGTCGTGGTGAAGTACTGCAGGTTGTTGTGATCCGAGTAGACCTGAATCCGGTGTCGGGCTCCCTCGAGGTAGGCTCGCCACTGCTTGAAGGCTTCGACGATGGCGAGGAGCTCCTTGTCGTAGATGTCGTAGTTGAGCTCGGCGTCGATCATGGACCGGGTGTAGAAAGCGACTGGCCGGGGCTCCCCACCGTCAGGCTCCATCTGGGAGAGGATCCCGGCGATGGCGTAGTCGGACGCGTCGCATTCCAGGATGATCGGGAGGGCCGGGTCGTAGTGCCGGAGTACCGGGGCGACTGTGAAAGCCTCCTTGAGCAAGTTAAAGACGCTCTGGCACTTACTGTCCCAGTTCCAGGCGATGTCCTTGCGCGTGAGCTGGTTGAGGGGTTTCGTGATCTCAGAGTAGTTGTCTATAAACCTCCGGTAGAAGTTAGCGAAACCCAGGAAGGACTGTACTTCCTTGACGTTCCGGGGCTGCAGCCAGTTGACGATGGCCTCGACCTTGTGGGGGTCCATGCGAACGCCATTCGGGGATACTATGACGCCAAGATACTCAACCTCTTCCGTATGGAACGAACACTTCTCGGGCTTGGCGTGGAGGTTGTGCTCCCGGAGGCGTTCGAGGACTTGCCGGACGTGCTTCTGGTGATCCTCCGGCGAGTCGGAGTAGATGAGTATGTCGTCCAGGTAGACTATCACGAAGACGTCGCTCATGTCGTGGAAGATGTCGTTCATGAAGTATTGGAACGTGGCGGGGGAGTTAGTCATTCCGAAAGGCATCACAAGGTACTCAAACAGACCATACCGCGTGCGGAACGCGGTTTTCCACTCGTGTCCCGGGGCGATGCGGACGTTGTTGTAACCGGAGCAGAGGTCGATTTTCGTGTAGACCTTGGCACTGCGAAGTCGATCGACCAGATCGCCAATGAGCGGGAGCGGGTAGCGGTTCTTCTTGGTGATCTTATTGAGTCCCCAGTAGTCGACACAGAGTCGGAGCGAGCCGTCCTTCTTCTTGGCGAATAGAACCGGGGCTCCGGCGGCGGAGGCGGAGGGTCGGATGAATCCCTTACCGAGCATTTCATCGAGGTAGTCCTTGAGAGAACCAGGGCTCCGGCGGCGGAGGCGGAGGGTCGGATGAATCCCTTACCGAGCATTTCATCGAGGTAGTCCTTGAGAGCCCGGAGTTCGACCTCTGACATGTTGTAGACCTTGCCGAAAGGGGGGGTGGCTCCTTCCTCGAGGTCGATGGTGTGATCATAGGGGCGGTGAGGAGGGATCTCCTTGGCGTCTCCTTCGGAGAATATGTCAGCGAACTCGTGATACTCCGGGGGAACTACTTCTCGGAGGATTTGCTCCTCAGTTTTCTGTTCCGGGGGAATAGCGTCCCCTCGTAGGTGTTCTTCTGGGAGAGAAGGCGAGGTGTGCAGCTGAAACGTGGGAGTTCCCTCCTTCATGAGGCGGGCGAAGGGGGCGGCCCCAATAATCCTAATGTCGAGTGCGCTCGGGTCGATCGGGGTCGCGGAAACATCGGCCGGAGCGGGTGTGGTGCGTGTCTGAGACCGGCAGGGGTAGTTCGGCCCTTTGTACTTGTTCCGAGGAATGTTTGGGGGTCGATCGGGGGCCTTGCGGTCTCGGACGGGCATGGGTGATGCATGCGTGGGGGGCGCGGCAGTCGTCCCGGGGGTGTCGGGCGCCGGGTCGTCTCCTAGGGCCCGGAGGTGCACGACGGCCGAGGGGTGGTCTTCGGGTCCCGGGAAGGTCATGGTGAGCATCCTCCAATCGATATCGGGGTTCGTGTCGCGCAGCCAGGGCAGTCCCAGCACCATTGGGGTCGATTCGTGAAGTCACGTGACCAGGAAGTCGGAAGTGAACTTGTAGTTGTTGTCCAGGGTCACGTGTCCCGAGTGAGACCTTTGGATGGGGCCGGAGGAGGAGGGGGTGCCGTCGAGGCGTTGCAGGCGGAGGGGCTGGTCGAGGGAGTCGTGGGGGAGGTCAAGAGCGTCGCTGATGAATACTCCGGTGGCTCCGCTGTCGATGAGGGCCGAGACTGGTCCTGGGGCGCCGTCCAGCCTGGCATTGATGACGAAGGATCGGGATGAACGGGACTGGAGTCCGGGGGGTGGTGGAGGCCCGGGGCGCCGTCCAGCCTGGCATTGATGACGAAGGATCGGGATGAACGGGACTGGAGTCCGGGGGGTGGGGGAGGCCCGTCCCTCGGGGCAGGGTTGGGGGAGTGGGGGATGTCGAAGGGGAGTTGCTGGTCGTCGGGGGTCGGGTCCCGGGTCAGGCGAAGGGTGAGGTGTCGCCAATCGATGCGGGGGTTAGTGTCTCGGAGCCACGGGAGCCCTAGGACCAGGGGTGCGGAAGGGTGGAGTTTGGTTATCAACATCTGGAGGGTGTGAGTCTGTCCGTTGGCGAAGGTAACGGGCATACGCACAAAATGAGTGATGTCCCCCGCCGTAGAGGCGTCTCCGTCGAAGAGGCAGAGCCGTACCGGGACCGGGAGTCGCTGGGCGGGTTCCGGGGCGAGGGTAGACCATGCTTCGTCGATGAAGTTGTCGGTGGCGCCACTGTCGACGAGGGTGTTGAGGGGAGTTCCGGAGGGGGTGAGGCGGGTTTTGAGGAGGAGGGAGTGCGAAGAGTGGGAGGGTAGATAAGCCGTGAGGGTGTCCTGTACGAGTGTCGTGGAGCGAAGATGTGAGATTGGGGCGGAGAAGACGTCGGGGTTGATTCCGCGATTTAGGGCGTCTTCCGGGTCTAAATCGCTGGGTCGTTTTCCGAATACTCGTAGGTGGCGTCCTCCCCTTTGAAGGTCCAGGTGGCACGTCCCATGACCTGTCGTTTGGGGCACTCGGAGATGAAATGATCTTTCTCACCACAGAGTATGCAGACACCCTCCCTTCTCCGTCGTTCCTGCACATCCGTCGGGACTTCAATCCAGGGTCGTCCCTTCTTCGGAAGCCGGTTGGCTCGGAGGGCCTCCTCGTCCCGTTCGTCGTCGCAGTCAAAGTCTTCGGGGTCTTCCGGGGGTTCCTCGGGGCTTGGCACGTCGCCCGGGTCGTGGGCGGCCACGGCGGCG
The DNA here is from genome assembly GCA_027475525.1 of Macrolepiota albuminosa. Taxonomy (NCBI): domain Eukaryota; kingdom Fungi; phylum Basidiomycota; class Agaricomycetes; order Agaricales; family Agaricaceae; genus Macrolepiota; species Macrolepiota albuminosa. Next base: position 214,680 of record JAMWFC010000091.1, read on the forward strand.
TTGAGTTGGGCCTGGGGGCGGGCACCGCTGCCGGGGTTAGCATTGGGCGGGCCGCGACTCACCGGGGGTCGGCCGCCAGGGAACGCGGGGGGACCGGGGTTCCGCTGCCGGGGTTAGCATTGGGCGGGCCGCGACTCACCGGGGGTCGGCCGCCAGGGAACGCGGGGGGACCGGGGTCTCGACCTTGGGGGTTGGGTGTTTCGCCAGAGGGCCAAGGGGGTCCTCCTCTAGGGTTCCAGGGGGGTTGGGAATTCGAGTACTTGCTGCGGTCTTTCCAGTAGCGTTGGTCGATCTGCATGACGAGGGCCTTGTATCCGTCGTAGGAGGGTTGTTTCGGGGCGAGTCGGAGGACGTCCTTGATACGTTGTGGGAGGGCACGGCGGAGGGCGTACCGGAGGGCGCTGTAATTCCAACCTGTCTCGTAAGCTTCCTTTTCAAAACGTACGATGAAGGTTGTGAAACGTTCTTCAGAGCACATCCGGAGGTTGAAGAGGTTGTCCTCGGCCTCGGCCACGGTGTCGTATATCCCGAATTTCCCGGAGAACTCGTCGACGAAGGCCTGCCAGCGAGCGAGTGCCGGATTGTTGGGGTCGAACTGGATGAGGGCCATGTAGTGGTTGAAGGCGATCCCCTGGAGGTATGATGCGGCAAAGGCCACCCGGGAGCTGTCAACCTGAAACGTGAGCGGCTTTGCCTGGAACGTATTGAGACACTGAGTGAGGAAGGTACGCCATTTTCGGGGGTCCCGGCCCGTGAAAGCGTCGGGCTTTTGGATGTCCAGTCGTCCTTCGCGGGCGAGGGCGTCGCGGGCGTCGTCCGGTCCGGCAGCGTTACGGGGAGGGGGGCCAGCATTGTAATAATAGTAGTAATGATTACCCCCCCCTCCTTGAGGAGGAAAAGCACCAAGGGCGGGACCCCACCCGCCGGGAGGTCCTCCTCCGGGTGGCTCACCTGGGGGTCCACTTGAGGAGGAAAAGCACCAAGGGCGGGACCCCACCCGCCGGGAGGTCCTCCTCCGGGTGGCTCACCTGGGGGTCCATGCCCGGGAGGTCCGTTGTCCCAAGGGGGTTCGTTCCTGCCAGGAGGGGGCCCGGGTCTCCATCACCTGGGGGTCCACGCCCGGGAGGTCCGTTGTCCCAAGGGGGTTCGTTCCTGCCAGGAGGGGGCCCGGGTCTCCACGCAGGGGGTGGCGGGGGTGGAGGGCCTGGGGGTCGTCCTCGAGGTTCAGCTGGGGGTGGCGGAGGTGGTCGGGGAGGGTTCGGCGGTGTCGGGTCGGGCGGAGGGGGGTTAGGTGCTGGGTCGGGTGCCGGGTTGCGCGGGGGACGTTCATTCCGGGAGGGTCGGGCTTGCATCGGGGGTCGCGGGGGGTTCCGTAGGTCAAAGTGGGGTGGCGGATCGCGGCGGAAGTTGCGTTCCGGAGAGACCGGGGCTGAGGGAGGGGGCGGTACCGGGACGGGCACGGGGGCGGGACGCGGTTCGTCGTTGCCACGCGTGAGCTCGTCGATGTAGCATAGCGTGTCGTCCGTGCTAGGGGTGTCTGCGCGAGGTCTACCGGGGTTTGCCGGGGCCGGGGGTCGGGCGTTGTCTGTTCGCGGGAGGGGTTCCAGGGGTCCTCGGGGCTGTCCCCAGGTCTCGAAGGTACTAGGGACGGAGTTAGCCCTGCGGCGAGTTGACAAGCCTACCATGCGGGCCGCGGGTTGATCGAAGAGGCCTCCAGCCAGGTTGAGGGACCGTAATATGTTTGAGGCGTTCTGCCGTTCTTCCCGTTGTCGTTGCTCCGAAGTGGGGACCGTGGGGGCTGCCGGGACTGCTGGGACCGGTTCCGGGGGTTCCTGTCGAATGTGAATCGAGCGACCTGGGTCCGCGGAGTCGTTGATGGGCCGAGGGGAGGGGGACGCGTGGACTTCGTTGAGCAGTTGCTGTAATTCTTCCCGGAGGATCGTGT